>JAWWMW010000998.1:65369-76316 GCA_035048345.1 Echeveria elegans
TACAGGATAAGGGCATTAAAGGGTAAGTGTATTAAATGAGTGGATATGAAAGGGTATTTTTAGGGTGGGTATAGAGCGGGTAGAGGGCGAGTATAGGGCGAAGGGTATTTTTGACATCTCTACCCTTAGTTACATTTCAAAATTTTCATATAATATATCTTTAATATTTACGACACAATCAAATATAGATTTCAAAAAAGAGGGTCATATATAATTTTTTAAAATATTTTTTGATCAGTGGTCACACGTTATACAAGAATATCTTTAATCTATCTAACTAATATCAAATACATTATCATCAACTATACCACAAGCTTTCTTCTCCACCAAGACTTCACAACGATAACAATTAAGAAATAACTCCATTGGTTAACTTAGGGCTTTAACTCCTGACCCTGATGAGCCTTTATGACTAACTACTTAACTAATGGACCACCACGACATTAATAATTTTTTCTTAAATGTAGATAGATACTATCATACTACATATAATTAGGTCCCTTGCCTTGTGGGTGAAACAAGTTAAGTACTATGTCTACACAAGGTCAGGTGGTTGGACCCTACCTTTGCTCCGAATGAGTCGAGGAGGAGCCGATCCATGGGCTTCGCCTATCAAAATCACCTCCCCAACAGGCTCAGTTAACTAGATTTAATGTTTACATAGTGTTTTATCAAACTTTTAACTCTTGTCAACAAGCATGTGACCAAGTGGTTGAACTTTTGTATTGCAACCCCAAGATCAAGCGTTAAAGCTCCACTCATGACATTATTATTTCTTTTCACAACTCATAATGTGTTGAAGGGTGTGTATCGTCTTGCTTTGCATGAATCTGATTTATTCTTTTCCGTCCAGGTGGAAGTGTCTTGATTCATGTGAGCTCGCTCATGAGTGTGATGCACCCATGTTGAGTTATTCGTTCATGTGAAGTTGATGACATATGCATATGCTAGAGATTGATGAGTAAAGAAGTCGCAAACGACTTGCGCTTGATTTTGAGATCATGTACTCGTCAATGATATTGATTTTTGTACCGATATGTCGTACCCAGTGTAACCAACTATCAAAAAAAAACTTTTAACTCTTAATAGTCTATTTATTTAAAATTTGCATTGGGGGGGTGGGGGGTCGAAACCTGGTTGGCTCCAACCATGACCATGAACTCAATTTTTTAACATTTCATAAATAACTATAACATTTCCCGTTAACTATCAATCTGGATAGTTTGTGACGTAATCTGATATAAACGGTGATTGATGATAATACGGAGACTTTTTTCAACATTTCAAATTGAAAAATGCACTCGCATCACTTTGAAACAAATTTTCATTAGGTTTATAAACAAACAACTTTGTTTATTGTTTTGCAAAAAATCATAATTTAATATTAATATCATTGTTATCCAATCACAGACAAGGATAGCTTTATTTTTTAAGATTAAATAAGTAATTTTCAAGAAGAAAAAAAATCAAGAAACCATGATATCAACCACGAGTATGATCATTTCACATGTACAACTTGAATTTTTCGCATGGCCATAAAAGATATAGTTAATTGTACAAAATCACCATTATAATATACTATTTTGTACAAAATCATCACACAAAAATATTTTTTTCACTTAATCTCCTATATAAAATATAAAAATAAATGATTACCTTTGTTAATAAAAAATCTTTAAAAATTTAAATATTGTTATAATTTTCAATTGTTACAAAATCGCAAGGATTCAATTGTTATAATTTCAATTTCAAGTTTTTTTTTTGAGTATTATATACAGATATAATTTTGAAATGGATTAGTGATAGATGGGTGGTGAAGTGCTAATAGAGTTGCTGTAGAAACCAAACGAGAATAAAGAAGAGCAAGGCGACTATAGTTTTATTGATGCAAAACAAAAGTTACATACATAATACATAAAATATAAACATATAATTTTACAAATCTTTAATATAACAAATACTAAATCCATTAGAATACTAAAAACCTAGGTTGCATGGATTCGCCATTTAGGTGGCTTTCAAGTATCCGTTTCGTATCCGAGACAGATTCGTGGTGGATTCGTGATAAATATGTTTCCAAGGTGAATTCGGTTCATTAAAAATGTCTGGACCGGACCATATACGGTTCAATAGGGTTATAAATACATATTTGCAACAAATTTGGAAAATTCAGACGTTTTTTCATAAATATATAATTTTTCAAGATGAAACATAACATTTATTTCAATTACAAATTTACAACAGTTTGCGATGCTCTGCTTCATTCAGCATTTTGTACGTCACATTTTGAATTTGTTTTGAATTTTGTTTCCACATAATATGTTTTTTTTATAAGTGATGAATTTTTTTTGTTAAAGTAATAGCAACAAGTAACGGACAATTACAACATTATAATAGTCGTATCTATGCCGTATCCATATTTAAAAAAATTTATTTGTCATTTTCTGTCCCTGTATCTGTCTCCGTATTTGAACTCATACACGTATAACTGCTACGTAGCTAAAAACTAAACTTGCAAACAGGTGCTAATGAAGTTATTTTTTTGAAATATCTTAAAAAGTAGAGTTGATTAAAAGTGAAAGACTCAAATTACATAGGCTATTTTTTTGCAATAAACCCAAAAAATAAAACATACTTTGTGTATTTTGATAACCAGATTTCAACGTGTTTTCCGATCGATACTAAATTCTGATTCCGGCAATGTATTAAACTATTATTTAATCGGACACGGTAAAGTATATTACTCCATCTGTCCTCTTTTGTTTTTTCTGTTTCCATTTTTTGTGTTCCCTTTTGTTATTCATGTTTTCACTTCGGACAGTTCTCTTTCGTACTTTATCCCTCACATAACACTCTATATCATACTTTATTCTCCATTAACTTACTTTTATCTTATTTTATCTCTAGCACTCTCATTATTTTTAAAAAAAATATATGCCACAACCCAAACAAGAATTGGAGGGAATATATAAAGGTGTCAAAATGTCTCGTTATCCAATGAGATCCCGATAACCGTCCGTTAAAAAATAGTCCGTTAACTCTCATTAGGTTATTGGAATAAATGGACCCAATACTCGTTAAACTCATTACCCATTAAATCTCATCCGTTAGTCTCAATAATGCTAATGGGCTAAATGAGATTTTTTCCATTCGACTATAACTCAATTGTACTCGCCCGCTCCTGCCATATTTGACACCTCTAAGTTGGGGTGTCAAAATTTCACATTATACAATTAGATTTTAAAAATCGTCCATTAAAAAGGTGCTCATCCACCTCTCATTAACTTAATGAGATAGCAATACCCGTTAATCCCATTACCCATTAAGATTTCGTCAAATAGTCCCAATAGTGTTAATGGGTTAAACGAGAATTTTTCTCGTTAATCCATTACCCAATTGTGCCCGTCCGTTAATATCCGTTCCCGCCCGATTTGACACCTCTAGGAGTATATATTATATCAAAATATGAGGAAGGTTCTTTGAAGACTATATATTAACTGATGAAAGGAGAACATAATCTCAGTGTTGGATATATATAAAAGGCTGCCCCGGTGATAAGAATCACAAAGTGATTCCAAAACACTGGGCTGTACGACCGTCTTACCAGAAAGGAATCCGATTGATGGTTCTTCAGTCAACTCGGTCCAACCGGATACTCTGCTGCTTAGGTTGGTTTGATTGTTAAATTGAACCAATAGTTGGAGTAACGTCATTACGTTTCAATGAGCCTAAGCATTTGCAGCAGCAGCCTTATCCATTTCCTCTCCGTCGAATCGCCACCGTCATACCTCCGCCGCCGCCGTCAGCGATCAACGTCAACCTTCACTCCCTCTCTTTCCGTTTCAGCGAATTTCACGCGTACAGCGGAATTGCTACAGCAGGAGTCGCTAAAGACGCTAGAATGGGACGCAGTATGCAAGCAGCTATCATCGTTCGCGTCGACTTCGATGGGGAGAGTTGCGGCGGTGAATGGAGAGGTTGTGATTGGGGGGAGTTTGGATGAGAGTCTGATGTTGCTTGAGCAGACTAATGCGGCGACGAGGTTGGTTAGGG
This sequence comes from Echeveria elegans, assembly GCA_035048345.1. NCBI lineage: Eukaryota > Viridiplantae > Streptophyta > Magnoliopsida > Saxifragales > Crassulaceae > Echeveria > Echeveria elegans. The sequence goes on from JAWWMW010000998.1 coordinate 69,423, forward strand.
TTGGGAAGGAGTTGGATTTTGATGGAGTTGAGGATGTGAGTGGGATTGTGAGACGTGCTGTTGATGGTGAGGTGTTGAATGTTGGTGAGCTTTGTGCTTTGGGGCGGACGTTGAGGTCGGCTAAGGGATTGGTGGAGCAGATTGAAGATGTTGCTGCTAGCAGCAATGAATCATCCCTTCAATTGTAAGTTTTCAAATGGTTTGATTTGATGATGATGATGTTATGAAATGGTTTATGAATGTGGTCATGTTATAAATTACAGGTACCGCCCACTGCTTGAATTATTTGAGAGATGTGATTTTCAGACAGAGTTGGAGCGGAGAATAGGGCACTGCATTGATTGTAATCTCTTAGTGATGTTTGATAGGGCTAGTGAGGATTTGGAGTTTATCAGGGCGGAGAGGAGGAAAAATAAGGAAGATCTTGACACATTACTAAAGAAGGAATCTGTACGTGTGTTTCAAGCAAAAGGGAGTGACAGACCGTTAGTTACCAGTAGACGTTCGCGGATGTGTGTGGGTATCAGGGCCACGTACAAGCATTTGCTCCCGGGAGGTGTGGTGTTGGATGCTAGTAGCTCTGGAGCAACTTATTTTATGGAGCCGAAAGATGCTGTGGTGTTGAACAATATGGAAGTGAAGCTGCTGAATTATGAGAAAGAGGAGGAGAGAGCTATATTAAAGTCATTTTCCGATGAAATAGCTAAGGCTGGAACGAAGATTCTGTACCTCATAAATAAAGTTTTGGAAGTGGATCTTGCTTGCGCCAGAGCGGCTTATGGCCGTTGGATGTATGGAGTGTGCCCAACATTCAGCAGCGGAAGGGATAAATCCTCAAGTGTGGATATTGTTGGTATAAGGCATCCCCTTCTACTGGAGTCCTCTCTCCAAATCTTAGCTGATGTTTCTTCTTCAAACTCAATGACTTCATTTAAAGCTGATGAGAATGACAATGCTCTGAGTTCTGATAAATGGTCCAGACCCAATTTTCCGGTACCAATAGACTTCAAGATTGGAGGCGGTGTCTCAGTGGTTATAATTTCAGGACCCAACACAGGTGGCAAGACGGCTTCAATGAAAACTCTTGGCCTCGCATCGCTTATGTCTAAGGCTGGCATGTACCTTTCTGCTGTGAACCAGCCCAGCATCCCTTGGTTTGATCTTGTTCTTGCTGATATTGGTGATCATCAGGTACTTGCGGCTTCTTAAATTTCGATCTTATTCAAGTTTGTTTGTAACGCTGAACACATGACAATTTTTTTTTTATTGAAGTCTTTGGATCAAAGCCTCTCAACCTTTAGTGGACATATATCAAGGATTTGCAAGATTCTAGAAGTATCCTCAAAAGATTCATTAGTTCTCATTGATGAGATAGGCAGCGGTACTGATCCTTCTGAAGGTATTGCACTGTCAACTAGTATATTGCAGTATCTTAAAGATCGTGTCGGTTTAGCTGTTGTTACTACACACTACGCCGATCTAAGTCAGCTAAAGAACAAGGATAGTCAGTTTGAGAACGCAGCTATGGAGTTTTCTTTAGATACATTGCTGCCGACATATCGTATTCTGTGGGGAGTTATTGGTGACTCAAATGCGTTAACAATTGCTAATTCTATTGGTTTTGACAAAAGAGTTATTGAACGAGCCCGACTATGGGTGCAGCGCCTTGATCCAAATAAGCAGCAGGAAAGGAAAGGCTTGTTGTATCTATCACTGATGGAGGAGCGTCAAAAGTTGGAAGCGCAGGCAAAGACTGCTGCATCTATTTATTCTGAAATAATGGATCTCTATCGCGAGGTTTGTGAATTAAGGCTCAGTTATAGCTTCTAAGCTCCTATAGTTATGAGCATGTATTTACGCATTCAACTAAATTTACAAGTATGTATAGAGTATAGATCAGCTCATTCTCCATGAATTCATCATACATTTTCCCTTGATAACTTGATAATCTCATAGGGGAAAAATTGTTGTTGTAGATACGAGAAGAGGCCAGCGATCTAGACAATCGTGTGGCAGCTTTAAGGGCACAGAACACACAGCTGGTCAGGCGAGAACTAAGGACTGCGAAAGCGCAGATTGAGAAGGTTATGCAAGACTTTGAGTATCAAATTATGAATGCAAATGCTGATCAGTATAACTTACTGATGAGAAAGTCAGAATCTGCTATTATGGCAATTGTCAAGGCTCATGAACCAAGAGAGGAGTTTGTGATCAAAGGTACTGTTCACACAACATATGTCCCCAAGATAGGAGATCAAGTATATGTAAAGGAACTCGGTGATAAGGTGGCAACGATTGTGGAATCCCCTGGAGATGATGAAACTGTATTGGTACAGTATGGAAAGATAAGGGCCAGGGTGAAAACAACAAACTTGAGAGCAGTTTCAAATGGTCAGCTGAATGTAACATCTGCATCTGCTCCCACTTGGAAGAAGGTACTTATCGAAATGATTCAAGTGTACCTTCTCATTTCATGTCAGAAATATTCTGGTAAGATACACAGATTAATATGATTTTGGTAGTTGGCTAGTTTTCGAAATGTTTATTTAGAAGTCTATCTGTCATGTGTATTTTCTTGCACTTTGGTATTCCATTTCCATCTGTTGGGGTGACGCTTCTTTGTAGTTGTGACTTGTGAGTCTGTCCAGCAGTAAATGCAATTGCTTGATTTTCGTTAGTCATAAATGACCAATACTTGCTATTTTTGTGTGACATCTATATATCAGGGCCTACAGAATAGAGACTTGCCTCCTAATCTTGAAGCCAGGACAGAGGAAATTCCTTACGGACCAGCGATACCGACATCAAAAAATACAGTTGATCTGCGTGGTATGAGGGTTGAAGAAGCCTCTCAATACTTAGACATGGCAATAGCCTCTACCGACTCTCGTTCAGTCCTTTTTATTATTCATGGCATGGGCACGGGAGCTCTTAAAGAGCGTGTATATGAGATGCTGAAGAGCAACCCTAGGATTGCCAAGTTTGAACAAGAAAATCCTATGAACTATGGCTGCACGGTTGCTTACATCAAATGAGTGTCTATCTTCAAATAAGTGAGTAATATCTTACATATCTAGTTTTTGTTTATCTGATTCCCAACTCACTTTCCCCATTTCTTAGCAATGGGTGGCTCAAATTCCAAATTCCATTTATGAACAGAGTGCGGTAGTGAACATAATGAAGTTCATGCGTTAAGAACTAAGCATATCATCAGAACTCATTGCTGAAATATTTGTGCAATTTTATTATTGCAGTTATCCTTATTTAATATACCTTATAGCAACGACTAGTGTGTGCTCAATAAAAGCTGCAGGTTCATCTTTCACAATGTGTGCTTATTTTGAAGATATCCATCCATATGGAAACAAGTAGGTGGGTCTGCGGCTGCTCTAAGGTTTATTGGCTCCATCTCAATCTCCTCTTCTTCCGTCCATTGGAGTGGAGGTTGCACTGACCTCACCTCCAGATCCCTGTCTAGTCCCAGTCACTGCTTCGACGGTTCCAAGGCCAGGATTACTTTCTCCCGGCCTCGTGTTGACGCCAGTGTTTGTGGACTCTGGGCTCCTTTGCGGACATATTCCACAGATGGTGACGTTATTGGTATCGACGCTGCAGTCTTCACATTCAGGACTTGTAGGACAATTGCTACATACATCCCCTCCACCATCATCCACAATTTTCGTATCTTCCCACTCCCACAAAGGATCGGCATCATCCCAGAACAACATTCGGCCGACAGAACACATCCTTGTGCTCAGCAAAAAAACCACCAACACGGCAAACCCCGCAAACTTCATCTTCATGATCATCCGACTTGTGCAAAGCTGTCTCTTAGATTAGAAGATGTCAGTGACAGAGTGGCATCATGGATCCTTTTAACCCAACTGCTACAGGGTTAGGTTCGCATTTCATGCATTAGAATGAGATTCATATTCGCAATTCATGCGCATTTTCTTCCATCATTCAAAGATTGGATATTTGTATGTACAAAGAGGATTGCCGGAGGAGCAGCGGAGATCAAAAACGGAAGGACAAGATAGGGTTTGATCTGATGTGGAATCTCAATATTTACAATTGAATTAAGTTACCCTAAGCTATTTACAGAGTAGCCACTAAACTACGGGAGTGTAAACCTAATTTTGACTAACGTTTTTTTCTCTTTCATCGTGATCCTCAGGCTGCTGCTCATCTGGCCTGTTCATTAATTTTTAATTTTTTGAATAAATGTTTGTATTGCAATTTAATTAAAATTCCCAATTTCATGTATTCTCTCTCCATTCCGCAATATTCAATAAACCCTAATTCTCAACTGAGGTCGAATTCCGAGGCGATGGATGGTTCAGTGAAGGACGTGCACTCGAAGTCGGAGCTCGACGCACTAATCGCCGCTGATTCTTCAATTTTGGGCGACGTGGTGCGATACGTCAAAACTGATGGACAAAGTATTCACGCACCTCTCCGTTGATTTCCCTCGCGCCGTCTTCGTAAGGGTAATACAACTTCGACCTTCGCAAACCTTTCCTGTGAAACTTTGTGGCCTTTTTTTTAGGAGTGTAGTTTGTGTGATCTGTTGTTGTTGTCGTTGGATATTTGTGTGCTTCATGTGTTGATGATGTGTGACCTTTTTTAGGAGTGTAGTTTGTATGATCTGTTGTTGTTGTCGTCTTGTCGTTTGATATTTGTGTGATTCGTATGTTGATGATGTGTGAAATCATTGTTGTACACATTTAGGTTGCAGCTGGGGAGCAGGTGGAGATCTCGGAAGCTTATTCTTTGTCTGCTATTCCGTTCTTTGTGTTTTTCTAGACATCTTGGAATGGTGTTGATTTGGGTTAAGGGTTGAATTTTGACTAGGTGATAGTGTAGATGGAATCTATCTTGATTTTGTGGTTCTTTTGTGTGCTTGTTTAATGTTTATGTTATTCTTGATGGAGAGTAAGGTGAGATGAAATTTGAAAGTGTAATATATAACTATGAATCTATGATTAGTGGCCGAGCTAGTGTCCGTAAGTATGATGTTCGGCGGAGAATCAGAGATGGTTGTTGTTATATGTGTGACACATTGAAGTGTGACTCTTGTTATAGAAAATCGGAAGACATCTGTTAAGAGCTCTATTTCATGAAAATAAATGTACTGATAATAAGTACGAGATTGAAGCTCAATCTCGTAAAATATAATCAATCTTTTTCAGCTTCGTAAAGGGAACACAAAACTTGAACAACTCACTTCTCTAGCTTATTCGATTTCTTAGCAACCCTAGTTTTTTTAAAATAATTATAAGACGTTGTTGAACAGGGCGGGAAGAAAGTTGACACGCTCGAGGGAGCAGACCCATCTAGCTTGGCTAACAAGGTGTCAAAAGTTGCAGGTGTGGTCCATCTGTTGGATCCTGCAGCTCCTGCGAGCCTTGGAATGGCAGCTGGGCCTGCTGTGCTTGAGTCGGTCAAGGAATTAGCAGCAGTAGACTATGGTTCATCTAAAATGGTTGATAAATCGCCAAATTCAGCTGATGATCAGTTGAAGCAGAGGTTACAGAAGCTAATTGAATCCCAGCTGATCATTCTTTTCATGAAAGGAACCCCGAAGCTCCCCAGTGCGGCTTTAGCCAGAAGGTTGTTGATATATTGAAGAAGGAGAATGTGAAATTTGGAAGCTTTGATATTCTATCTGACACCAAAGTCCCCGAGGGATTGAAGAAGTTTTCTAACTGGCCTACGTATCCTCAACTAAACTGCAAAGGGGGAACTACTTGGTGGGTGTGACATTGCAATTGCAATGCACGAGAGTGGTAAGGTTCAGGAAGTGTTCAGAGACCATGGTATCAAGCCGGAATCCCCTACTGACTTAAATATCAGTGATTCCAAGAGTGGAGAGGGTGTCATATCCGAAGCGTCTGGAATCTGGATCGAGTGAAAACATAGCATCTCGTCTCCATACCTTGACAAATTCCAGCCCTGTGATGTTATTTATGAAGGGCAAGCCCACAAATCCCAAGTGTGGTTTCAGCCGCAAAGTTGTTGACATAACCAGGAGAAAATAGCTTTTGGGAGCTACGACATCCTTTCTGATGACGAAGTGCGCCAAGGACTGCAACTGTATTCAAATTGGTCCTGTTACCCACAACTATACATCAAGGGTGAGCTTATAGGTGGATCGGATATTGTCCTGGAAAATTAAAAGAGTGGAGACTCAAGAAAGTCTTGGTGGATAATGGAATCCTCAAGGAAGAGACTATTGAAGACCGCCTCAGGAAGTTGGTATCATCTTCTCCAGTTATGCTTTTCATGAAAGGTAGACCTGATGCTCCCCAATGTGGCTTCAGCTCCAAGGTTGTGAAAGCCTTGAAGGAAGACGGGGTGGATTTTGGGTCATTTGATATATTATCTGATGAGGAAGTGAGGCAGGGTCTTAAGACTTTCTCAAACTGGCCTACTTTTCCTCAGTTATATTACAAAGGTGAGCTGATTGGAGGCTGTGATATTATCATGGAACTTCACAACAGTGATCTTAAAGCTATAGTCCCAACTTCAAACTTCACATGTATCCCAGTGTACTAAAAACGGAACAACATTACCCTTGAAAGTGAACTATGTTTTACATTTATTAAAATCCATAGAGAGAAAACAAGGGTTCAAACTTTTTCCAAAATGTTTTGATTTTTGAAATAGCAAATCTGAGAGACGCTGACTAGCGCACAACAAAGTCCAGAACTGGATGAAACGCAATTTCAACAAGATTTCCAAAACTCCAGCAGCTATAACTTAAACTGTTTGGGGGAGTCCCTTTCCTTTCTTCTGTAAATCTTCTCGCAATGACTTTGCTTTATCGGCCAGCCCCTTCTCTGAATACCCATCAATAACTAACTTTGGAATTCGGGCATCATAACAGTTCCC
>JAWWMW010000998.1:106413-120746 GCA_035048345.1 Echeveria elegans
AGATTTTTATGTGCTAGAAATGGATGATAACCCACATGCTGAAATTCCTGTTATTCTAGGGAGACCATTTTTAAACAATGTTAAAGCTTTAATTAATTATGGTAATGGAAAAATAGAATTGAATGTATGACAAGAGAAGGTAAAATTTCAATTATCGAAAATGTTAAAATCACCTACATGTGTCATGGATTGCAATTTGGTTTAAACTTGTGACGTGTTGGATTATCATGAAACCTTGGAACTAACCTCTGTTGAAAATGAAGAGTTAAGCGTTGAAAATGCGGATAAATGCTATGATTCACTAATGGGGACTGGAACAAAGGAAGCGAACGGAAAACTTGAAGGGCCTAAGGGTAAGGAATTTGGTTTGTAATTGAAAGTTCTTCCGCCAAAGCTGAGGTACGAGTATTTAGGACCAGAAAATTCCTTACCTGTTATTGTAAATTCTTCGTTAAACAAGGTTGAAACTGAAAAATTATAGCATGTCTTGCGTACACATAAAAATGTCATAGGACATTCTATAGATGACCTGAAGGGAATTAGCCCGAATATTTGCATGCATAGAATTAGATTGACTGGCGATGCAAAACCTTCTAGGGAATTCCTTCGTAGACTAAATCCTAAACTGGGTGAAGTTGTGCTTAATGAAATCACTAAATTAAGAGATGTTGGCATTATATATTCTGTTTCTGACTCACTGGGTTAGCCCAGTACATGTAGTTCCAAAAAAGGGAGGATTGACGGTTGTTACAAATGATAAAAATGAACTAATCCCGGCTAGAACAGTCACAGGATATCGCATGTGCATTGGCTATAGAAAATTAAACGCTGCCATGAAAAAGGATCACTTCCCGATTCCTTTTATTAATCAAATGCTTGAACGCTTGTCTGGGCATGAATATTTTTGCTTCCTTGATGGGTATAGTGGATTTTTCCAAATACCCATACACCCCGAGGATCAAGAAAAGACTACTTTTACTTTTCCATATGGTACGTTCGCATATAGACGTATGTCATTCAGCCTATGTAACGCGCCCGACACCTTTCAAAGATGCATGATGTCCATCTTCCCAGACTATCTGGAAAAGACTATGGAAGTCTTTATGAATGACTTCTCAGTGCATGGACGCTCATTCGACAATTGTCTGACCAATCTAAATAACGTTCTAGCTAGATGAATCAAGATGAATTTAGTTTTGAATTAGGAGAAGTGTCATTTCATGGTCACAGAAGGGATAGTTCTTGGCCACCTAGTTTCGAAGAGGGGAATCGAAGTCGACAAGGCTTAGGTTGTGGTGATTGAGAAACTGTCGTCACCCAAATACGTAAAAGGGATAAGGAGTTTCCTTAGACATGCTGGGTTCTACAGAAGATTCACTAAGGATTTATCCAAAATTGCTAAACCCCTAACGAACCTACTTTCTAACGATGTTAAGTTCGACTTCGACGAGAAATGCCTTCACGCTTTCGAGATTTTAAGGAAATATCTAACGACTGCACCTATAGTGCAAGCACCGAATTGGGACCTCCTATTGTACTAATGTGTGACGCGAGCGATGATGCAATAGGAGCTGCATTAGGACAAAGAGTGGACAAGCGCCTATACGTGATGCAATACCTCAACAAAGCCTTAGACGCGACGCAAGTGAACTACACCACCACAGGGAAAGAGATGTTGGCCGTAGTATACGTTTTTGAAAAGTTTCGTCAATACCTCATTGGTTCTCAAACTATCGTTTACATGGGCCATGCGGCAATTAAATACTTGATGAACAATAAAGACGCCAAACCAAGATTAATCAGATGGATCCTCATGCTCCAAGAATTCGACGTAGTGATCAAAGACAAGAAAGGAGTCAAAAACGTTGTAGCAGACCATTTATCACACTTAGAGTTGCCGCCGGAGAGCACTGAAGCAGACAAGATTGAAGATCAATTCAGCGTAGAATATCTGCTGCACGTGGAAGGAGTCAGGACAGACGCACCTTGGTACGCTGATTTTGTAAATTATCTCGTGTGCAGAGTTCTCCCTCCAGAATTAACTTATTCCCAAACAAGAAGTTTCTGAAAGAAGTGGAAAGGTACTATTGGGACGGACCTTATATGTACAAAATAGGCGTAGATGGGATCTATAGAAAGTGCGTACCGGAACCCAAGCAGAAAAAAATCTTACACGAGTGTCACTCGTCACACACTGGAGGGCACAGTTCGTCATCCAAGACCTCGTCACGGGTTCTACAATCAGGATTTTTCTGGCCTACCCTGTTTAAAGATGCACACGATTTTGTAAAAAGTTGTGACGCTTTCCAAAGGTCGGGAAATATATTCAGAAGGGATCAAATGCCGCAAAACGGTATATTAGAAGTAGAAATCTTCGAGGTCTGCGGAATAGATTTTATGGGACCATTCCCGTCTTCTTTCGGGAATATGGATATTTTAATAGCCGTAGACTACGTTTTCAAATGGGTAGAAGTCATTGTCACACCAACCTGTGACGCCAAGTCAGTGCGTAAGTTATTTAAGAGGATTATTTTCCTGAGATTTGGAGTTCCTAGGATAGTGATAAGTGACAACGAGACCCACTTTAAGGAGAGACAGCTAGAAAGCATGCTTCGCCAACACTGGGTATATCACAAGGTGGAAATTCCTTATAACCCGCAGACGAGTGGCCAAGTGGAAGTTTCCAACCGAGAAATCAAGAGTATTCTAGAAAAGACTGTTAATGGATCAACGAAAGACTGGTCATCTAAGTTAGACGAGGTATTATGGGCATACAGAACTGCATTTAAGACTCCGATCGGCATGTCCCCCTACCAACTCGTATATGGAAAACCATGTCATTTACCCGTAGAAATGGAGTATAAGGCAATGTGGGCTATCAAGAATTTAAGTTTAGATAGCAAGGCCACTGAGGAACATCGACTGTTGCAACTCCACGAGCTGGCGGAGTTTAGGCTAAATTCTTTCGAAAATGCAAGGATATACAAGGAGAAGACCAAGTTATGGCATGACAAGAAGATCCAAGAGAAAGAGTTCCAAGAACGGGATGAAGTGCTTCTATTTAACTCAAGACTCAAACTATTTCCCAGAAAATTGCGGTCACCATGGTTTGGCCCATTTAAAATTACACGAACATTTGCTGATGGACACGTCGACTTGATCAACGACGAGGGTACCCTATTTAAAGTCAATGGGCATAGACTGAAGAAATACCACAGAAGAGGATACTGCTATTTCATCGAAGAATATGATCTAATTGATCCGGAGTAGCTGTGGAATGACGCACCATTTGAGAAGGGATCCTAGCAAAGGACTTCTCGAATGTGTTTCTTGTAGAAGACTTGGCTACGTCCTTGCCAGGACGTTAATCTAGGCCAGTAAGTTTTTAAATTTTTATTTTTAATTTCCTAGAATAGTTATTACACAAAATAAAAAAAATTATAAAAAAGAAAAAATTTATAAAAAGACACGTCAAACGGCGCGAGAAGAGAAAATCTCGTTCGGGGCAAACCCCCCTCGAATGAGACAACGAGATCCAAGGAAAACTGGAAATCTTCTCGGGTGAGATTCGAAGACTCTCGGGCGAGAAACACAAAACTCTCGACCGAGATCCAATATTCCCGCCGAGATTATTTTGGAAATCCGAATTCTTTTGAATTATTTTCAAAGATTGATGTTTATACTGTATATGGAAAGAGATATACATCAAATAAATCTCGAATAAATCATGACAACATTCCCTAAAAATCAAATTTCCAAAAGTTAAATGAAATTTAATTAAAACCCAATTTGGAAACTAGACTCAAACGGGATATTTTATGGGATTCATATTCCAAAAATCAAGGGGAGCATATTCACAAGAAGGAAACTGATGCCCTAAGTCGAACCACTGTAAGTACGAAGCTCCCCTCTTCTCTTCTCACCACTCATAAATCTCCATACTCAAATTCCACACGCCCCACTCAAATGCAAGGAATATCTCAATTTTCAATGTGCACCGCAGTCAATCCCTCGGCGAGAAGAAACTCCACTTACCCGAGAAGTGAATACAATCCTCTCCTCAAACCGACGTTCAATTCAAGAGAAGATGAGAGTCTTTGGTTTCACTTGTCCAAATCGATCTATTGGGTAAAATCAATAATCAACACCCTAACGCCGCATAAATCGTCACTCGCCAGCGTACAAGCAAAAACCAAACTCTATGATTTATTTGAGAACGTTGAACTTGACATTGACCGCGTCATGGGGCGTCCCACACATAAAGAATTGGTCTATCAATTTATTGCCTCGTTCAATTGTGTTCACAATGGTGCGCTGTTTGGAAAAGACTCGGTTTGGAAATTTCGGATCCAAAACGCGAACTTTACCTGGACTAGGGAACAAGTTAAAGCCTTTCTCGACTTCTCGAAGGCCGGAGAGCACGACATACCCACCGTAGAGCATCTACGAAATTTTGGACACAGATAACTGGGCTGGATAAGTTTGGCAAGAAGGAGTCGTCATTATCAATCAAAAGTGTTCATTGGCAATTCACTCATCGCCTAATTGCAACAAATATCAACTGCCAACCCGACTTGAATGATTCCGTCACTCTGGAGGATTTGGAACTCATGTGGGCAATAAGCATAGGAGAAGCCATAGATTGGTTCGAAATCTTTTCCCTGCGATTCATGAGCATGAAGGAATTACATGGACCTCGACGCTTCATATGATGCACATCATTAATCACGCTAATTGCTGAATCTTATGGATTTCAATTTTCATGCTATCCTTATGAGAGTCGAGTCCTAGACACTGCATGTTAGAAAAGACTTTACATCATTGCTCGCCCACTTCCCGACCCACCAGGATTGACTGACGTGAATGAGGACCACTCTATAAATCACAGCAATGGCAATCCACCTAAGGACGCTGAAGAACTCGACAGAAGCAGTTCGCATGCAAAGAAGCAGCGCATCGAGATTGAATTGGGTCATAAGCTAAATGACAAGGTTGATTGGACCAAAGTGCGCAAGGTAGTAGTCTACGAGTTCTAGGATAGTTCAATCTAGACTAGGAATTTATCATTCTATTTCCGAGAACCCTTAATAAAATTCTTCCAATTTAAGAAAACCATCATACCTGCTCAATAATCTCGTCCGAGATCTCCAAAATCTCGACCGGGAATCACATCGCGCACAAAATCTCGGCCGAGATTCTCAATAATCTCTACCGAGAGAAGACCGGTTCGACCAAGACTCGGTCCAACCAACATTTTAAAAACCCTAATTTTATTCCCATTTCTTTCCCACAACACCATAGCTCGAGTCTCCCTCTCCCAAACCCTAAAAATTCAATCTCCAAGCCCTCATCTCCAATCCTTCACTATGTCACACAATAGGGGTTCAAGAAGGTCAATTAGGGAGTTTGGTTCCTCTTCAAGCCGACAATTCCCCCAAACCATGCCGAAATCCGGCACCCTCCCCTCCATTCCGACCGACACCTCCAACACCTACCGTTTTGATGCTAGAATGAGGATGACTACTTCCATGAAGGAAAGGGAAGCTAGGATGAGGAACTTAAAGGTATTGACACCAATCTACCCTCATATTCCATCATTAGAGGAGTTGAATATTTTGGATGAAATTAAGGAGCATTTTGTTGCAAATGGATTTGGGTTTGTGTTTATGGATAATCCCTCTAGTATGTATGAGGCTATGGTTAGAGAATTTGTCTACTCATTCACACCGGTTAGGCTTGACCGTGAACCTCCCCTTTATCAAGCTACAATGCAGTTGTCTACCCATCTCGCTACACTCTAATGCAGCGCAAGCTTTGAGTGCACTCAAGGTAAACATGTTTGGTGCAACGTTGGACCTCGTCAAACATCTCCAACGCCATTTCGTGGTGCTCATGAAGCACACAACCAGCAATGATCGAGTTCCAAGACACAATGTCTGGATGCGGAAACCCACGAACATATGCCGACACAATGTCTACTATTAAATACAGCCTCCGCATTAGAGGTTCAAAAATACCCTTTGTCCTATACCCGCCCTCTACCCGCCCTAAAAATATTCTTTCATATCAACTCATTTAATACCCTTACCTTTTAATGCTTTTACCCTTTAATACCCTCTTATAATAAGGGCGTGCGCCCATTACCCGCCCATTTGTCCTCTTATTACCCTTTTCTCAATTTGACTACCGTTGACCACCGTTGATCGGCGGTGACCATCGTTGACCGGCCGTTGACCGACGGAGGTCCGGACGTTGACCGGCATTGATTGGGCGTTGACCGGCATTGACCGATTGGTCAAAATTCAAAAAGAGGGTATTAAAGGGCGTCCTTACACTTTTGATACCCGCCCACTAAACCCTTACCCTTTTGTACCCCCTCTACACACATACCCTCTTCATACCCGCCCATACCCTACCCTACCCGCCCATTTGACACCTCTACTCCGCATCATATCAACTAAGGCATTTGCCGAGAATGGATCAGACTTGTACCCTAATTTTATCAGATACCCACGAACTCCTTTTCCTTCTTTATCATCTTCCAAACCTGTACAAGCATTCAACATGCTGGAAAGACTAAACTCATTCGGCAGAGTTCCTTCACAAACCATCTCTTGAAACAGCATCACAGCATCCATAAAATTGTCACTATGCACATAACAGGCTATCAACGCATTCCAAGTCACTATGTTCCTATCCGGAGTTTCATCAAACAACCTCCTGCAGTCGACAAACTCACTGCATTTGGAATACGTGACTACCAAGGTATATTCCCAACAAACACATCCGACTCAAATACATTGACAACCAGCACTCCATGAAGCTGTCTACCCAAAACCAAGTCCCTCAAACCAGAACAAACCTTGAGAACACTAGAAAACGTAAAATCATTGCATCTCACGCCCAATGAATGAATGTCGTTAAAAGTGAAAAGGGCATCCCTATAAAGTCCATTCTTGACATACCCTGAAATTAAAGCAAACCATGACACTAAATACGGTTCAGTATTTCCGTCGAGCACTTTACGTGCATAACAAAATACCCACATTTTGAATAGAAATCAACTACCAACGCTCGCAGCTGTTAATCCCTGTAAACCTCCAATCCAATGGCTTGCGCATGGACTTGCATTCCAGCACGGAACGCCTTGGATGAGCCGCATTTTATCAAGATTTTTGACAGAGAATCTTTAGTCTGGACTTCGTCGCTGAAGGCTCGTCCACTTACAGAGAAAGTTCGAATCTTTACAAACGCTCTGATCCGCTGCAGATGTTTATGGATTCTGAGAAGTGACGCTGATGAGCAACTCATTGCACATCTTAGGTTCAAAAGATCAAACCTTTATTTTCAAACACCGGAAATGCTAAGAAGAAAATGAAATGAAGCCGAGGATGGTACTTTAAAGTAGAATTTTGGTTCAACTGAAATGAATAAAACATATGAGTAACCAAAACATGGCAAAAAGGCAATAACTTGCCGTGCGGCCAGCCAGTGCAATGGCAGCCTGTGGTGTCTAATCCTAAAGAAAATGCAACATTTCGATGTGGACTGTGTTGTGTTTAGCCATGTGAATGCGCAAAGTCTTTCTTGATGGTTTAGCTAATCAGCCCGAGGTACCGTGGGAGTTATTCTTTGGTGACTTGGAGCGTGTGGAAGCCTTTTATTTGTATTTGAATTTTTAGTCCTGTAACAAGGTGGAGAGAAACAAGTCCTGCATGAACTCGGCTCTTCCTACTGCCTGTTTGATCCTCTTTTGCCGCTCTTCGTAGGTTAACGAAGGATCCAAACTTTAGCAAGACAATCAAGTAGTTAAACTTTGGAGTTCAAGGAAAGATTGATGATCTTGAGTTATAATTTGACTTTTTAGTACCTTATTTTCCATTGGCGCCAATAATCTGGTAATTTGGAAGAAGACTCATCCACACTGGAGATAACGGCTTTAGATATGTCTTCAACCTCGGGGGTGGGGAAGTTCATGATGAGGGATGAGAGAAACGGATCGGTGTCAGCAGCACTAGACGTGCTTGTGGTGTTATTACTTTGTGTGTAGCCATTACCAGCACCTCTGAGAAGCACCTGTAAGTGAGCCTCGCGTAGATCACGTCCCAGAACTGACAATGTATGATTATTTGGGACTGCTAGTCTACGAAGCCTTCGGCGCCTGTGCAAGTGATTTTTTGTCAAGGAAAAATTAAATCATGTAAAAGACTTGCTAGTTGCTACATGCCTACATTACACAATTTTACTGTAAAAAGAGAGAAAATTATAATGTTTGCGCAAAAAGGATATCTTGAAAAGCTGCCCGTGTTGTAGGGTCATGTGGGTTATCATATCGCTTGTGACCTTTGCTGAGCAAACCGGACACGCCTGCAAGGATACAATAAATGTTTAAAACACCGCTAGTGCTAGTGTTACTGTTTCTTATAGGTGCGGCTGAGACAGAAAACACATTGCAAGTCGGAGAACAGGTAATGAAGCAAAATAAAATTATCAAGCAAGATAATGCAATAACTACGCGGTCCCATAACCAGTGACAGAAACTTCACAACTTTTTGGAATTTACCAATGTGAAAGTTTTCACATCGGCAGGTGAGAGTAACATAAACAAGTTCATGTCATAAAACAAAACCATGGCTCAGAAATTTTAATTTTAGAGTCAAAATCGAAGGTTTTAATAAGAATCAGAACCCGTGCAGCGCTGCTAGTTGCTGCGAGGGTCCAAATAATTCTAAAATTCAAAGTTGTAGAGAATGATAGATGACACAAATAGGTATAATGACAGTAGCAAGCTAGATATTATAACACTGGCGCAGTTAAGTTGCAAACTTGCACACATGACACTTCGGATGAGAATGGTCTCACGACCTCACGTCAGCCGATAAATGTAACATATACTAGTTTGTATAGTAAAAGACAAACTCGAACTTGGGCGTCAAAAAATGGGGTTTAGCATTATACAAGCTACCAAAAGTTAACATATGCACGTAGGCTACCAAGATTTTCTATACTCGATCGATAAAATGACAGTCAATCGCAGATGGTAAGGATGCAAGAGACTCACAGTGACTCGGGAATCGGTGGAGTGGTCATCTTCAATATGGGAGCACAAAGACACAATATCAAAATCCTCATAGCAGTAAGGACATGGAAAATCTTGACGAATTTCCACCTCCTCCACATCCTCCTGCAGCTCCTCAAACTGCTGCTGCTGATCGTAATCATTAAAACTCAACCGATCTAAATGAAACAGAAGGAAGACCTTTTCAGCATAATTTAAGAAAACCCCATGACGCAAAATCCAAACTTTAATCAACAATCAAAATCAAAACAGAATTTTGTATTTACCGAAAACGGTGATGTTGTTACGCTGGGAATATGTGAATTGGCGCTTGGCAGCGGCGATGCGGGAAGAACAGAAATCTGAGTCCATTTTTTGCGTATTGTCAGTGGGTGATCTGAGGATTGAGAAAATACTACAAAGACAAGAGTCTCTCCGGATTGTGAGACAGTGATTGATGATGAATCGATGGAAATCTGCGATGTGATGATCGAGATGGATGGGTGTTGAAATTGTAAATTGAATGATGCGAAAAGTGGGAATCAGACGTTGAGGTTGAAGAGAGAGAGACTGAATTCGATAAATAAATTTATCCGATCCGAGAAATTTATAAAGAAAAAAAAAGAAAAAAAAAAGAACAGTCCGAGAAAACTGGCGACGTGTCTTGTCTCCTCCATTGTTTTCATCGCATCGTAGTTCCGTCCCCGCGACCGTTCATGGGCCAGACTAGGCATGTATTTCAAGGCCCAGTACAACCCATTGGCACCAAGCCAAGCATACATTATACGGTTTTTTCGTTTGATAGTTTTTTGACTTTTGAATCTGAAGCTTATAAAATAAACTCACTCATTGCAAGTGTGCTCTTCTTGTCCTAAAAGTACTTTTTTTGTGTGATGGAAGTTCACAGTTCACAGCACTTGATTCCTATTCGGCCGGTGACAGGTGTCAATGAACATGGCTTCTTATTCCTTAATGGCGATGAAAATATAACATCGGAAACAGTTGGAGAAGGATGAGTTGAAGGTTCAAGAAATGGAAGAAGTTGAAACATTTGGCAAGACACCCTTTGAAATCCATGGATAAATAACAAAAATACAATCATCAATCTACAATATATGAATAAAAATTTAGAATGGAGCAATCTTATAAATATCTAACGTCATTACAAATGATGCCACTTTTCCATTTCCAAGTTCTTCAGCTAGTAACGTCTTTCACTACAGAATAAACATACACCAATCTACTCTACTGAGGATTCATAGCATAAAACTGTCTCCGCTGGAATAAAATTTAAATGCTAACCCCATTCATCATCGACTTCAACAACATGTGCTACTCTCATATTAATGTATTCATCAATCCATCCATTTACTGCGGATGAATGTTACACCCAGACTCCTATAATGTAATAACATAATCAATCGTAACACACAAACATTGGCTGTTGTTTGGAAAGAAAGGAGAGAAGTTTACCGTCTAAATTCCAACCGTACAAGCTCATGTTTTTTTTTTTTGATTTATGGAGACTTACACAAGGACTTCCCAGACAGTCATCCATCCTGGTACTGCTCTCGCCCAAGCACGCTTAACTGCGGAGTACATCAGTGCTGGTATGATTGCCCCAACCGTACAAACTCATGTTGACGGAAAGCAAAGAGTTCAGCAGAAGCAGTGTGGAACGAGTCAGTGCAGGCAGCCCTCAACTCGTACGAGGACGTGCGCGATCAACAATTTAAAAACAAGAAGAAGATTGGTTTCGGAACAAAAAAAAAATCGACAAGGAATGGAGAAACGAATTAGCCTGTGCTTGGGAACCGGATGTGAATTAGGATGCCGGAAGGGAGATCTGGCAAGGCGGACGGGGTTAGGGTTTTGCAGATACAAGGCTGTCCAGGGTTTTGGACGCTCAGATTACCCATTTTATCTACGTCAAAATAAACAAATAAAAAATAGCTCATCCTTGCACTTTTTGTTATTTTGGAAGAGAGATTTTTTTGCTGATATTAGGAACTTAAAAACTATGGCCACTGAAAGTGTTCGAATATACGAAGCCTTTCTCTCTCTTAAAATCTCACCTTCTCCTCAGACTCTATCCCCAGCCAATTCCTCCGTCAGGGGTGGAGGGCTCTTCTTCGGAGGGAGGCTTGCCTCTGCCCTCTGCCCCCCTTTTTCCTTTCCTGCACCGTTTCATTTCTCATTTTTTCCTTTTTCTTAGTTGCCCCCTTGCTCTGATTGATGTCGTCGTCCTTGCTCTGAGTGTTATTGCCGTTGATGCTGCTGCTCAAGCTCGATCCTGTACTTGCTTCTCGGATCTGCTGGCCGGATCTGATTGTTAGCAGCGGTCGACGACGATGCCTCGGTTGGTAGTCTGCAGTGGAGCTTCTTTTGGCTAGATCTGTTCAGATCTGGATCTGAAAACCGTCTTTCGTCTTGGATCTGTCTCTGCCGAGTGGTGTTGAAGGCGACGAAGCTCAGTGTTTTGATGATGTATGCAGCAGCTTCAAGTCTGCTCCGGCTCGGTTCATGGTTGGGTTCAGCTCCGACGGTCTTGGTTTCGGCGGCTCACAACGATGACTCTATTAGGACAGGCGGTCGGACGGCGCGTGTCTGTTCGGCTGGGCGGTTCTCGGCGGGTTCAGATCCTTGGTGTGCTGCTCCGGGCGACGGGTTTTATCCCACACGGCTGGTTTTGGCTGCGGGGGGCGGCATTAGCATAATTTAGCCTAGATTAGCTTAGCTTAGCTTAACTTAATTTAGTTTAGTTTCTTAGGGGTTGGATTTCCTTAGTTGTCCCTATTCTCTCCACGGTTCAGTGTGGGAGCTATGTTATTCTCCCCACATTTTGTGTGTGGGAGCTGATTATTTCTTCTCACCTTGTGTGGAAGGTTGTCTACTCTTCCTGCGGAAGTGGTTTAGCTTGTGGACCTCAATCGGAGGTGGTCTTGATTGATAGTCATTAATGCGTGAGCATTATTGGTGTGGGTGGTGGTGCCTTTGGCCTGAGCTCCGATCTGATTATTTGTACTTGATGTATGTATCTTGTACTCTTATTGCCACTTATCAATCAATGAAGTTAATCAAAAAAAAAAAAAAAAAAAACTATGGCCACTGAATCCCAGAGCGTTGAAGTGCAAATGAGCACTGGTAAGTCTGGTGACGGTACAAATGCAAACCTAATTGGGGATGCTTCTGACTTGCGTCGGTTGGTTGGTTCTAAGCTGAAAGTCAAGTTCAAGGGAAAACAGGAGGTTTTTGGAAACACCTCTATTTTCCCTCTCTTTATAAGAAAAACAAAGTCTGTAAGGTTACAAATGATCAATGATGAAACTCCATTGCCACCGCAAAAACATCATAATCTTGGACCTCAAGACTTACTGGATGATGCAATGTCACGTCTCTGGATTGAAATCTGTCATTACCAATGGAGTTCTCACACCCCTAGTCACATAAACAAAGGAAAGCCCGGGTCAAATGGAAACTGAACTTGTAATGGGAGATAAACTAGGCTCTATCAGAGGATGTGTAGCTGCAGACTGCAGTCAATATAAGGTTATGTTTAGATGTATGCAACACGGACATGTCTACAAGGAATCAAAACGACTTACAAAACCAACTCCAAATGAAAAATGAATAGTATCTACAGTGTGTAGCTTCTAACAGTCAAATGTAAGATTTATATGCAAAGCACATGTCATCATTATTGGATGACAGTCAAACATTAGGGACCAATGACTATTGAATAACAAATCCCTAACTTACAAAATTAGGCACTGCCTGAGTCTTCTGACATTCATTAATCATCATCCTTGCAATCTGGTCGAATACAACATATTAGTATGCTCTTCAAACTAGACACGCAGTTATATTGACAGCATATTCTAAACGTACATGAAAACAGCATTACACAATAAAATTACAATTCGACATTGAAATTTCAGTGAGAGGCGAGCCAGAAGCCCCAATGATATAATGGAGAACCAAAAAAAAAACTGAGCTGGCAAGTACTGTGTCTCAAACAAGCTCTGAACGAGTTACAAAATTTTCTAAACGTCAACTGACACGGCACAACATTTTTAAGCAAGCAATTATTTTCAATTTTACTACATAAGCTCTTGACAAGGTACATGCAATCCATCATTGGTTCCCTCCTCTTTCCATCTACTTGTCTTTCCCTACAAAATTGCAAATAAACCAAAATCTAGATTCACTAAATGGGCAACAAACAAAAAATTATACTTTTGTAAAATGTAAGTCACTATTTCAAATACTATACGAGATCCATTTTCACCACCGCTATTGCCTTTAAAAAGCTCACTGCTCTCAGCAATGTCTCATTGTACTCAGTATTCACCATTTCCAGAATGCACAATGCGCTCATAGAATCACACAATGTCAATCATAATTTGAAACCATGGATTTAGCTATCGGCATATTTCACTTGCACTACGCAAGAAAAATGACTAATCTTAACAGATCATAGGAAACCCGAATGGCAAGATATAAATAAATAGTACCTTCAAGATATCCATAGAGGCTTCTGTTGACGGACAGCATCGAAGATGCGGTAGCAGTGTGATAAGGCATCAAAGACTCCACACAAACACTGCTCATCTCGACCGGAGACCTTCAAAACAAAATAAAAGACAGTTTCATGCAAAAGAATATAATTCCCAAGTTACAAGCCAATCAAAATTCTCAACTTAACTAATGGCATCAATAGATTTGATGAAGCCCGAACCTGCAAATGCGCTGCGAAAGTGGCTTCTGCTTCGGCAGCGAAAAGAGCGAGCCACGAGCTGGTTTGGCAGCGTTGGCGACCTTAGCTGCAGCGATTAGGGTTGTAGAGGATCGGATGACGGATCGAGCGGAAGCAAAGGCTGACATGATGATGTGGATCTGCTGGTCCGATCGAAGATGGCTGGCTATCGCTGCAAGAAACCTCTTGGTAGGGTTTTACCCGAGTTTATTTTATTTATCTACACTAATAGTGTCCACAACACATATAAATGAAGTATTTTCGTTGCTGAATTAATTATGAAATAAGATAAAATAGAAATAAGATAAAATAGTAATAAAATAAAATACAAAAAAATACTCATTTAAAATTTTAAAATTTTTAAAAATAAACATTCCAAAATCATTTAAAATTTAAACATTCAAATAAACAAAAAAAATTACTCATTTAAAATTAAAATTTTAAAATTCATAATAGGATCATGACCGTATAGTCAAATAGATGTTTTCGATTTTGCTCATACCTTTGATTTTTTAAGTT
>JAWWMW010000998.1:120846-132467 GCA_035048345.1 Echeveria elegans
CAGAGAGTAATCACCGACGAAGCGACCAGACGGACGTACTTGGGAGCTGAGGAGGTTCCAGAACTTGAGTTGGTTCAAGAACCTCGCAGACAAGCAAGGAGTGCTTGTTTAGGAACTTACAAGTGGGTAAGAGTCCTAGGATTTTCGTAGCAATAGTCATTGTTGCAAGTGTACATAACACACTGTTTTGTACAGTCTTTATATTTAAATAAAAGAATACATAGACAAAATTTTTATTCCGCTGTGCATTTACATTCAGAGTACAAGAACCCTGCTAACGTAGACTTAGTTTCTTAAACGTTCCTAATTTAGTTTGTACGCACTAACCTCGATCCTATCATCTTTGTACCAGTGACTACCCCCACAACGCGGCGAACCCGAATATTGACCTTTTCTATAACGAATAGGGCTAGACTTCATATCTGAATCAGAATCAGGACCAGACCCCCGAACCCTGCTCACTGTACTGATCCCCCGTATCCATTCGTTCCACATCCATTTGTTCCGCTAATACCTTTTGCCGGAGTTTGACTGACCACCTCCTTTCTTGTCCTTCAATCTCCTATGACAAAACCACATCTGCAACTGCCTATCCATGAGGTTCAACTTCTTCGATAGCTCCATCCTCACCGCTTCCGACGGATACATATCCTCTGATCAAAATCAATCCATCAACAACAACATCTAGATAACAAAATCCTTTGATCTCTAGGCAATGTCTAAAGTCTAAACAACATCAAACAAACCTGCATACGCTCTTTCTAGGGTTTCGAGCTGAAAGGGCGTCTTCATCTGGCGCTTAGGTTTGCCCTGCTGCTCAACCCCAAACTGATGATTCTCTTCTCCTTCCGAACCGGACTCCATCATCCAATCCAATCGCGACACCCACCAATCAAAAACTAGGGTTTCAACAAAAAGAGAAGAGGTTAACAAAATCCTCGCAATGCACGGCCCAAAACAGAATGGAAAATTACAACTAGTAAATACCCATTTGACGAATCGAAAAGCTATACTTTATCACAACAACGATAACAACCAAAAGAAAAATAGGGTTCATGGAATTTAACTAACTACACGTGAATTCTAAAATTCTTCAATTAAAAGCTACACCCAGATAGATATACGTACATACGTTCATACGAACTTTTTTAATGAAATAAAAAATATATAAATTAAGGTTGTGAACTGGATTTGATGAACTATTGTTGAATCTTTGGACCTGGGGCGCGTTATAATCGCTTTGAGATTACGAAAGTTTGAATCTTTTTCGTCCGATAGCTCTTTTCAGTTTTCATTGGGATTTGATGATTTTAAGGTTTCCAGTTTTGGAATTTCTCAATTTTTTATGTATTTTGTTGTTTGTTTGTTTATTTTCTCCTTGCTTGTTATTTGTTGGCGGTTTGGTATGTTTGGCGCCACAACGGTCAACGGTCAGTCTGACCACCATAGCCGTTGGGCCATTATCAAATAAAAGTAAGCACGGGCCTGACTCGTCAAAGGGCCTATGTTGGGCTTGAAACTCCGGCCCAGCCTGATACGTTCGTCACTGTGGGAGGTCTGAGAGGTCTTCCACGGCGGCGACTCTACTGCCGTCGAATCGAATCCGCTACGCGTTCCGACTTCGCTCCCCGCGACGCCAACTACACACAAAAAAAAGCGACTTCTGAAGTGCTAATAGATACACTCTTTCTGATCGGTCGAAGTGAGGAGTGTAATTTTGTTTTTGGGTTTTGATTGATGGCGGCGTGTAGGAAAGTGGCGATGAAATGGACGGAGAAAGTGACGACATCGCAAGTAGCGATGCTGATCAAAGCAGAAAAAGATGTGGGGAAAGCAAGGATGATATTCGATTCCGCTTCGGCGGAGTACGGTAACGGATACAGGCACGATTACTCCACGTTTCGTTTGATGATATCTAAGTTGTTGTCAGTGAATCGGTTTAGTAATGCGGAGGAATTGGTTGAGAGGATGAGGGAGGAGAAATGTGGAGTTCAGGAGGACTTGTTTTTGATGATTTGTAGAGCTTATGGTAGAGTTCATAAGCCGTTTGAGGCCGTGAGAATGTTTCAAAAGATTGGCGAGTTTGAGCTCGTGCCGAGTGATAAAGCTTATGTTACTGTGTTGTCAATTTTGGTTGATGAAGGTATGGTTAAGCTTGCGTTTAGGTTTTATAACTATATGAGGAAGATGGGTGTTGCGCAGAGTGTTACTACTTTGAATGTGCTATTTAAGGCCTTGTGTAAGAGTAGTGAGACGCTGGGTTCGGCTGTGAAGATATTTAGTGAGATGCCAAAGCGTGGGTGTGTGCCGGATGCATATACTTATGGTACATTGATTAACGGGATGTGTAGATTTGGGAAATTGGATGAGGCAAAGGTGCTTTTTAAGGAGATGAGTGTCAAGGGTTGTTCGCCGAGTGTGGTTACATACACTTGTGTTCTTCATGGTTTGTGTATTTCCGGTAATTTAGACGATGCGTTGGAGTTATTTGATGAGATGATTGGAAAAGGAATTGACCCTAATGTGTTTACATATAGTTCTTTAATGGATGGTCTATGCAAGGGTGGGCGATCATCGAAAGCTGTGGAGCTTCTGCATAGCATGGTTAGCAAGCGAATCAAGCCTAATATTATAACTTATAGTAGTATAATTTATGGGCTTTGTAAGGAGAAAAAACTTCAGGAAGCTGTAGAGATGTTTGACCGAATGAAAGTTCAGGGATTGAACCCGGATGCAGGGTTGTACCAGAAGCTCATCTCTTTATTTTACAATTGTGAGAAGTTTCAAGAAGCTGCAAACTTTCTGGATGAGATGATCCTAACTGGTGTTTCACCAAACAGACTTACTTGGAGTCTTCATGTAAGGGTTCACAATATGGTTGTGCTAGGTCTTGCTACAAGTGGTGATATAATTAGAGCCTTTCAGCTATACCTGAGCATGCGCACAAGGGGTATTTCCATTGAGTCTGCAACATTCGATTTTCTTGTGAGCTACTTCTGTAAAAAAGGAGATTTGCATAAGGCTGCTCGCATTATGGATGAGATGATAACTGATGGATGTGCCCCTGGCAAAAAAATCTGGGAACAGGTAGTTGGTGGTTTCTGGGACCGAAAGAAGGTCCGGGAAGCTGCAGAGGCTGCAATGAATGGTATACATTACATGTTGTTGAAGGATAATCTGGAATATCATTCTATAGGTCAAGGTTCTTCTTACCATTCGGATGTTTTTATCGTATGATTGCGAATACAAGGTTTTGGGAGATGCATAATACATTTCCATGTTCTTTGTGTACCTCAAATTACAAAATTTGTAGATTCAGGCATCAACAAGAAACAATGGGGGTTATTCTCCATATTTATTAACACTCTTCAAATGATAGAGGAAGCTCCTGTCTCTCCTAATGTTTGAAAAAGCAGACTGGCAATATTGCCATGGTGATCAAGGAATGGTGAAAGAGCTGTTGCTTCTGGCCAGCATAGTATATCCAGGAAGTTCCAGATATAGTAGTGTGCTTTAATGGCAATGTACTTTACACTACGGCATATTTCCGTGGCTTGTGAGTTGTCACCGTGCTGTTGAGGAAGGCTCGATAGATGTCGCTACTTCTGTAAATGAACTCTTAAAAGCATCTCCAGAATGCAATTTATTTTTCAGGACCTTTACATGGCTTGATCCCCTTTTCCATGTAAGTTTCTTGAACCCATCGCTTTATCTTTTGACATCTTCAGAATTTTGCAGATCACTCAGAGTGTTGAAACTTTTGTATGTGACATATCTGATTTTTCTGCATTAAGTTAATAAATAAAAATGGGTTTCCTGAGAAATTAAACCTTTAAATAACAGTTTTGTGTATATTTACAGCATACTATTCATATATTTGAAACTATTGTCTTTACATGTTATTACAATAAAACCCCGTTTATCATTCATGCATTCCATGAAATTCTTTCTGTAGGTACACGTAGCAGTAAACAGCAGAGGCGATTTATTTAATTCAGATAGAAGAATGCCAATCTATTTTCAAACATGACCTCTATCTGGTGTCTGGTGATACAGGGAAGCCGATTCCGCGGCGATTTGAGGGAAATTTGACAAACACCGTGCTGCAAAGAACACCTATCCCGATCGGCAAGACCGTCAGAACCTCATTGGTTTCTCTAGAGGGTGAAGGGTAGAAGCAATTCACCACATGTCTGTCGAATAAAGCAATAGCTGCAAATACCAGAACTGAAGTAAAGGCGTGCAAGAAATCTATAAAATGAAGCCGGTAATTTCCAGCAACTGATGCGGGGAGGATTGTTGACCCATCAATAACCCACAAGCCACGGACAGTAGCGAATCCGTAACGCACCGTTCCGTAGTGAAGCATTGTAGAAAACAAGATAGAGCACATACTGCTACAAGAGACATGGTCATGAATTGAGTTGTGGGATCACAGTCGCCTCCTGTTGAAAGGATGGGCGAAAGTAGTTTGAAAGCTATAACGGTTCCTGTTGGCAATAAATTCGCCAAGTGAGATGTGCTTTCAAAGGTTTGGCTAATTGCTTCTTGAATAATGTTCCTTTCATCTGTTTCTCTTTCTGTTTCATCATGCAGCAAAGGAATTCCTTGCTCAGATGCTCTCTCTGTCGACATGATTTTGAATCTGTTAAATGTCTCCCGCTTTCCTGTTTGAGTTCTGTTATAGGGAAATGGTTTAGGCATGTTGATAAGGTAGCTTAAATAAGCTATGCAGATAATTGTGACTTGCACGTTATCAGTGTAGTCGTATTCTAATGGAATAATAGGTAAGTTTTTTAGGAAACTGAGTACATTAGAAAATCATTCAAGAATTTTTTAGGAAAGTCTTTTCCGGATTTTTTTTGTTAGTTAACACTAGACATAAAATTGAGATAGTTGAAACATTCAAATTCCATTCGTTTGTACTGAATTGCAATGATTGACTTCTTATTTAAATTCCTTCTGCAGTGTTTGAACAGTTAGCAATGACTTGTGGATGGGTCGAAATAGCCATGTGCATCATTATCTACAGTGTATAGATAATAGACACTACCTCATACCGGCAGCTTGACCAGAGTACGGAACTATCCTTTAGTATCATCTTTCTCTGTCGAGAGATGGAAGCCAATTCCATGGCGTGAGAAAAGCAACAAAGAACATGCTGCAAAATATGCCAATGCAAGCTGTGAGGATTTCTTTTGCCTCCTTGGATGGTGATGGGTAGAAGCAGTTCACCACATTATCATTAAACAAATTAATGGCTGAGAAAACCAGAACTGACATGAAGGCATGCAAAAAGTCTATCAATTTAAGACGGTACTTTAAAGCAATCTACAAGGCATGTTCCCATTTCTTCCATTTAACTATTGCATTCCGGCTTTTAGGTTGTTGCCATATCTGACCAATTTCAACCTTTATTAGTCAAGCTTATTCATGTCTATCCCGTCATCCTCTGTTTCTATAGTTACAAGGGATCAAATTGAGTTTAGAAGTTCCAGGAAGGGTTTGTTTATCTCTATATTTAGGAATGTCGAGTATTATACTACATGCACTTAAAGGCTGTTGTTCGTCTATTGGATTTATGTGAAGAGAACACACTCACGTAGTTTGTGGTTCATGACTTCATTCATGTCTTTATGTATGGTTGAGTGCAGTTCTTAGAACACGCGGCAGGTACTTTATTCTAAAGGTTTTATTTGCTTTTCTGCTGTGCATCCTGCGTACGCAACTGTTCAAACTTGTCCAGCTTCTTTCTCCTTCTGGTTAGTGTCTTCAGGCCAAGCCCTTTAAGCCAAACTGAAGCCTTTATAGAATTAGAGTTCGTTGGGCCCCATATTGAGCGTCAAGTGAAATTGAAATTGGAGAAAGGACTGGACCTCTAGGAGTCATATCATATGTCATAGGCCGTAGGCCATTTCACTATCGATGTGTCCTCCAACCATCCCCATCCTTGATCATGTCATTATACGTATATGTGTCTATAGGATAGGAATCAAATGAAATCTATTGACTTAGCAATTCCCAAAGTTGACCACTTCCTTAGTGGTCCGCCTATATAAGTGGGGTATTAATTCTTATAGGGAAATTACACCAGTATTGACACCTAAAAAAAACAGGCCGCTCTCCTACAGCTCATTGAAACAACCTCTTGTTGTACAAAACAATAGCTAGTAAGTATGTGACAATTTGGCTCCATGATGCTTTTATAATACTGCTTTATCACCTCTCATTGTTTTTGTCTCTATCCCTCATAATGAACAGGCCTGAATTTCATGCATTCATATGTGTCTCCCACCCTTGTTCGTTTGATTCCTAAATCATATGATTTGCCATGTTTCATGTTTGCTAAGTTGTGTGTATGATTCTTTACTTCAGCGATAGCCCATTCCCAAATCCCATGTCGTGTTGGCCTAATAATGACATAAGTGTATCTTCCCCTTGTTTATTAGTGATTGATTGAAAATCAGGGATGCTTAATGATATGGTATGCAATTATTAGCATTAGCTTAGTGTGAACTAAGCAATGTGGAAATGATTATGATGGACACAAGATAAAGCTTTCATCTTTGATCTTTTTCTTGTTGGGGGAGGAGATGGGGCATGTGTGACACACCTTAAAAGCTCGATAAAAGCTTTCAAACTCTGACCCCAAAAGTGATAAACTGGGGGATGCAAAAGGATTTCTAGCAGCAACTGATTGATGATTCCCAATGACGACTTTTAGAACGAAACATACTAAACAACCGCAGTAGACAAATACCACAAACAATCCTAAGCCTGTGTTTCCAGCAACTCAATCTCAACAAGACCTGAATCTTTTACAAATCAATAAAATGTTTGCGAAATGGAAGCCATTGCCAACAATACTTTTGTACAGAGTTGCGATTGTACAAATACTCCAAAAAAACATCAATTAAAAAAGATTCAAATAAATTATCGCCACACAGCTTCTACAGCATAATCAACTCATCTACTTTTTGGAGCTGATTGTGTTCGAGGAAGAGTCCCAAACATCCGATCCCATAACGAAGAGGCGATTCCAAAGCCCTTATTTTGGATCCGGAAATGATGATTCAAATGATATTTCTGCAATGTATTACAAAAAGATAGATAATATATGCCCAACTAACGAGACTCCATGATATGTTTAAGCATCACATGGTATGAGAAAGTTTATCGACGTACTATGAGCTCAAGAAACATGAAGTAGTTGAAAATTGAGACATATAATATCCGTAACTCCAGGATAAGGAACTAAAGGAAAAGTAATATACAAGCACTATACACCTTGAGGTTTTTAGTTACTTCTCTGGAAGGCTGACCATGGTGGAGATACAGTAGTAATGAGTAACATCGTAAATCACATACCCAAACCCAAGTAAACCTCCTCCAAACAATGCTGGCGTGGTCCGTCAAGTGTTAATAGCGCGAGTACAGATCAGGCAACTGTTCGATCCTACTTAAACTATCAGGACATCACTCACAGTGTAATAACCATGCCATTGAAAATTTATACTGTCTGACTACAACAGAAACTGGGAAAGAAAAAAAATTGGGTGTACTCCAAGTTTACAACATCACCGCTGGATCAGTGCTAGGGGCTTTATCTGGTGGTCTATCCATTCATTAAGTCAATCTGCATGCTTGAACCTCCAGTTGTAGTTTCTGCTTCAACATTATATTCATCAGCTGTATATATGTTGTTACCTGAGTCATCATCGTCATCTTCAAAAATAACGATCACCTTTGCGGATGGAATTGTTGTTTTGGGATGAGTATGCTGCATGTTTTCCAAAGGCCTTTCTCGGAGCGCTCATTATCACATTCAACCACAGGTACAACTTGATCACTTAGTGTTATATATCTGCTTGTTGCCTCTGGACCTGTTCACCAATCCAAATCATCAATTATTAATACTTAAAAGAGTTACACAAACACAAATCCATGTATACGAAAAGTGTACTAATTAAACTACCTCGTTGTACTACCGATCGTCTTGTCATGTTTCTGATTAGGAGATTGAGGCAACACGCCTCAGAGCTGTGCAACGAATATAATTTAGCTTATATTATTATTTACTTGCAAACTGTGAGATTTCGGAATGAGCTTATGTTTGATGTCATGGAATCTGATGTATGCGGCTTGTTTAAGGTTACATGATTTACCAGTATTTTCTTAGGTGGTAAAATAAAAAGAAGTTTGTTATTTAGTTACGTAGAAATTGAACGGTTAATTAATGCTGTTAAATTGTTGAGAGTTTTTGGACAATTGCAATTTGCATGCGGAGGAAAGTGGAGGCGCCACACAATGAGATTAGATGGAAGTATTATTTTCATTAATATATAACCCACAAAATACTTACCTTTAGCTGGACACACTTAACGAGTAACGCTAAAACACAGAACAAGAGTCATGCACTACAAGCAGTAGCTAGTGCACTTGACCACGCTTATTTAGAGAGACAACTATATGAGTGAAAATATTGAGTACGTTTCAATTGAATGACTTAGTCTTCCATCGGACCAATCACCAATTCATGCGGAGTGGGCTTGTTTAAAAACGACGTTTTATAGGAAATGTTTGGTTGGTGGCCTCCTCTACCTCTACCACCTTGTTGTTCATGCTCTGCAAAAATATACAGTAGTAAGAGTTGTTGATTATATAAATATATATATATATATGGAACATGATGACTGATGCTACACACACAGTAGGTACATGTCTGCTTGATTTTTTAATATTTAAAGAATTGAAAGATATTTTAAAAAGGAGTTTTTCCGGCTACCTACCTTCCCGCATTTTCCATTTCCCAAGCAGACAGGGGCAAACTCGCCCTACTATGCAGCATTTTTTTAGTTGCAAAACAATAATCTTCGCCCGGATAGCATCCATTTGTGGAGGCGAGTGTGCAAACGAGAAGAAGAGATGATAAGATGAGAGCTGTGAATGCAGTGACAAGGAAAGGTGATGATGATCCCATAATTTGAAATGTTTTTGATTTGAATATGAATGACAATGGTATGTATATATAGAGGATGCAAGTTAGGGTCTAATGTGCAAGTAAGTGAAAATACATATAATTTGTAATTGCGTCCTCGGAAATTTGAATATTGGGGTCTTAAGATTTGTGGATGTAACTTGGTGGTATAGTAACAATTAGTAGTTCTATTATTAGGGTTTAGGGGACCATACAACAACTTAGATGCCAACACTAGATATGAATTTATTTTTGTTTTTTACCTTTTAAGTATGCATTTAGTTGATAAAAAAAATTATTTAAATTTTTGTTGACGGACAAAAGTAGTGATTTTACTGGATTTCATTGAATTTAAGAGTCCACAAGGCAAAAGCATGGTCGGTTCTGGTATAGGGCAGATATGAATTAGAATATGGTTTGATTTTGACTTAAGCCAAACTTGATTAATTCATAGTACTATTAGAATGGACATTTGCAGTAAACAACTAGTTTAATTGGTTGTGTGGTAAACTACTTGTTTAGCCCGCAATGGAAGGATGGGGCAAGATTGATTACACATTACACATTTGTATGGAAGCGTCAAAATCAGATGTATGTTTATGGATGTTTAGCTGGCAACTCTCTGGATCACTGTCCACCACCTTTATGCATTTGTCCCTGTAAATTAGTCTGCTGCAAAATTCTCAATAGTTTTTTTGTACCTTTTTTGAAAAGAAAAAAAAAATTGAATACCACCGCTGTGTTGAATTGTCACTAATCCTGTAAATGTAGTTTGGTGTGACAGCTGAGCGTAAAAATTTGACTATTTTGACAAATCACTAATCATATCGATTTATTTTATTTTTTATATTAATTTATGTCGACTCCAATGTCACTGTCTCCGTTTAGGGAGATTTTTTTAAAAGAAAAAAAAAATGTATTCCTACATTGTTCGGCTGAACAATCGGCGAAGATGTATTTAGAGCCATTTGAGCTCAAACACTCATGTTTGATAATGCGCACGGGTGGAAAATGATGCATGTGAAAAGTCTGCATGTTATCGTGTCTCAATTGCATGGTGGACCCGATTAAAATCTTTATAATATAGCGCCTTCTATTTCCTTTTACATTTTATTTTCGAAAAAATATATAAATAAATAGTAATATAGAACAACAAAACAGGTCTTTTCCCCACTTTTATTCTCCAACCCAAATAACAAAATAAATGCTAAATAATATAGCCCTGTGTTTCGTGTATTATCTTGAAAGTCAGCCACTCACTATTGCATCTACGTTTTGGTAGCTGTGTAACTTTTGTCACCTTTCTCCGTTTTGGTAGCTGAATTTCAACTACTCAACCCTCACTTGATGCTTATTGTTGGGTGTGAAGTCCACGTAATAATTATTGGACCGGGCACAGTGAAAGCGCGTCGTTGTACGCGTCAAACTCAAACTTATAGTACTTACTAGACTCTTAAAAAGCGGTAAGCAGGGTCGAACCCAATGGAATTCACTACAAGAATCTGACAATTTAGCGTCCACAATAATGGACGCTAATTCGCATAAAGTGGACGCAAATTTACATCTGCGTCCCAAAATGGACGCTAAAACACTGGACGCAGGCAAAATTTAACGTCCAAGTCTAATTAAAACGTTTGCATCCACATGAACGTTGATTTATTTAAATTTTTAAAAATATATGTGGATGCAAACGTTTTAGACGTGGACGCTAAAATTTCATCCGCGTCCAGCGTTTTAACATGATTGATTTTGGAAACTTTTTAACGTTTTAACGCTAAAATCTTTTTATATAGTGGTGGTTAAGTAAAAAGTGATACATTATACAAGTGATTTTACCCAATTAATTTATAAATAAATGTAACTCTCTGTTTGGTTTATGGAAAAAGTTTAACAAATTTAATGGAATGAAAATTGAAATGAAAACATGATTGATTTTGGAATATTAGTTTTTGGAAAAGTTGGACTGAAAACTTTTATTTTAATACAAATCTTAGAGTAAAATGATGAATAACCAAGGAAAAAGTACATTCAAACCTCCGTAAATTTACAATTTTTGCACGGAACCACCCTAACTTTCTTTTTTGAACAGAACATAAAAAAGTAACGTCATTAGGTAATATTTTTATGAATTCATGATTTTGTAAAGAAAAAAGAAAAAATGTTTTGAGACTTGTTGATAGGTGTAAAACATGTCTACTATTTAGGCATATATTCGCTTGGACTCTTCACGTTTATCATATAAAAGTGGTCATATGCTACACTTACATTGCTATTTCAGGCTTAATTATAATTTACGTTGATTATAGAAGTTTGGAGCAAAACGTAGCAAAAATGAAGATTATTGAATATTTACAACTTCCTCATCGAAAGTACTTGAATATGTCACAGATAACAATAAAATACATGCTGTTAAAGTTTGCTCCACTGAAACCTTGATCGTATGCCTAGTTTGCACATCTTTAAGCATACTTGTGAATGTTCTATTTGAATTGATTGATATTAAAAAGCTAAGGAACGACCCTTGTATGCACATACGTGAACATTTGAGTGAATCACGAGATGTCCAGCTACATTATGAACCAAGATTCCTCTTCTCTTACGTGCTACGGTCCGTTGCCTAGCGCTCGAGTATGAGTCTAATGTT
>JAWWMW010000998.1:132567-150786 GCA_035048345.1 Echeveria elegans
TCAATTACTCACAAACTTCCCAATTATTTTTTAATTTCTAATTTTAAATTATTAATGATTTTTTTATTTTTGGGCCGAATGGTGAGCTGGGTCGGGATGGTGGGCTGAGTGAAGTGTGCTGGCTAATGGGTTGGTGGGCTGGTGGATGGGTGGTGGGTTAGAATTTAGCAACCAAAAATTAAACTTTAACAATAAAATTTTTTTATTGTTATTTGTGTTGTGGATGAATAACTATTATTAGTATAGATAAAACACTTAGCAAATGATTATTCCAAGGGTATAGGGTTTGACAATGTTCCACTTCATGGCCCGTCTAATAAAATGTAAGAACTAAATTTCCATCCAAAAGTTTCCTCTTTTTTTTGAGCTAGAGTTATATTTGATACAATTTGTAAAGAAAATATTGTCTAGTATATCAATCTTTTTGAAACACAAGTCAGTTATGACTCTTCTATTCATTCGACTTCTTTCAGATCATTAGTTTTAGTACGAATAACCCTTCGAACATCTAGCCTCCTCTAGATATCGAAGACCTCATAAACTTCTTGCAAAGAAAATAATATCTACTGTTGCACTAAACATTAGAAGTTGTTAGATGGAATTAATGGTAGAGGAACTAACTATCAGATCTGGTCACCTAGATAGTCCATCCCTAGGCAAGCAACTGCTACTACTTGGTTAAGCTGATATTACCTAATTCAAACAAATAACGTTAGTTCAACGTAGGTTTACTACTCAATATATTTGAAAATTACAAAATGATAGAATTGAAACTAGTGAAAGGTTTTGGATCTGATAAGAATTCATATTAATTTGAGAACGTGGGAACTTAAAAAATTATAATTAGTATGTTCATGACATAAACAAAAAAATTTTTATGTTCACTAATTACACTGGTGATGAAAATAAGAGATTTTCATCATTTATAAACACAAACGTTGAAATTTGTTTCACCTAAATCAAACTTGTCAATAAAAACACATAACTAAGTCCATTTTTATGGTTAACAAATTAGGCAGTTTTTTTTTGTAAATCCATTAATCAATGTGTTGTTATTGTAATTTATACTAATAATTGGACTATATCATCAACACGCCAATAGCGACAACTTTTTTCCGTAGCTAAAAACATGATTTTGTAGCTAAAAGCCATCCATTTTCACAATCCCATGACCCAGCCCATTTACGACAGGCTCATTTCTCGAGCCCACGACCCTGCCCAACTCGCGGCCCACGACCCGGCCCATTTTCCCGATCCATAAAAATTAAAAATTAAAAATTAAAAATAAGCTTAAACTGGAATAAGAAAAAATATGAATAAGACAAAATTGAAATAAGATAAAATAGACATATGACAAAAATAAATAAATAAACTCATTTAAATTCGGCCCGCATGACACCAAAAATTAGTCGATCGAATCTCGCCCCTATTTGACCGATTTGATTGCGCATCCGCGACAACGCATTACGTCGGAACGACGGGCGGTACACGTGTACATTCATATATTGAAAAGGCAAGAAGCCAAATAGTAGTAGTTGGGTGGAATTAGACGGCGGAGATTGAGGAGGAATGGACTTGGGAATTGGAATGGGGAGTAGGTATAGAATTTGAAATGCATTAAGAGCATTTGCACTGGCTTTTCCACAATCGGAAACTTATCAAGAAACTGTGAGTGGGAAAATTAGAATTCTTGAAATGGAGTAGCCTAGATAACTATACATTTTATGAAAATGTTGGAGGAGAAAGTGGGGGTAGAAAGTTTAGTATCGCCCCAAGTAATTGCATGCACCAAGTAATCCGATATGGCCGGCCCTACTCTTCCATGCCGTCCATTTAAACATCCAAGACTCAACACACAACTTACAAGTTACAACATCAATGTTCAACATATCTTAAATACGTTATATGTAGTGTAAGTACTTCCTCCGTCCGTTTTTGATCTTCCTATTTGGGTTGATGACACGATAATTAAGGAATAATGAGAATGTGGGAGTAAAAATAAGATAAAAGTAAGTAAGAGAAAGATAAAGTAGAAAAAAGAGCGTATTGTGAGAGTAAATTAATTACTATAAAAGGAAATAAGAAGAACTTTAGGGGACATCCAAATAGGAAAGTATAAAGAACAAAAGAGGACAGAGGGAGTATTATTCACCTTAAGACAAAGGCAATGCACATCCTTAAAGACCCTTATGTGGCTGTGGTTCATCAATCTTGCCTCGCATCTAGGCAGGTTGAGATACTGAGACTGTGTTTTGGATAAGTGGGCACTTGCCTTTGCCCTTCGCTTTCGGGGGTTCGAATATCGACTTGTGGTCACACCGAAGGCGACGGAAATGACAAAACCGTTTAGCATAAAATCGATTTTCGAACGCTACTGTGCATGACAAATTAGTATTGATGAAAAATGTACATTCTAATTCTACTACTGCTCTAGTGTTTGAAAATTTCGGGGGGTGGCGTGGATGATCAAGACATCAAGTTGAGGTAATATGATTGTGTATGAGATTTTCAACACCTAACACGACATCGTAACCTACCACTAAAACCCACGTACGAATTTTAACTGAACCTTCGTAAGAAACTTATACTCGCACTGGTGAAATGGTCGCTTCATTCGGAGTGAACATATTTGGGTTCGATGCATTTCCGGTAGTAATTTTTGCACAATCAATAAATGAGAGAAAGAAAAAGTACAGAAAAGGGATTGCATATTTTGAGGAAATTGCGGGGAGACAGGGATTAGTCAAGATTGTAAAAGTTGCAATTGATAATGTTTGGTCAACGAAAGTAGTTGACTCTTATCAGTAATCCATTAAAGCTGCGTGATTTGCGCTCAACAATATCCCCATTTTTGAGTGAGTTTATTGGTATTAATTAAGATTAAATTGATGCAATTTGTAGCCAAATTAAAAATGTCATTGTATCTACCAAACTGGCCTCTCTTTCAGAATTCCCAAGTTCACAAATTAAATACGATTCTCACACTAAAAATGCGGCTTAGTTTTACGACGAGTTCAACAATCCTGAAGTGGAAAAATTACGCCGTTCATATTTAATTTCTTTTAAAGATGTCTAGTTTTGATCTGCTGAATGGCCGGGAAATTGCAATATTTGGCATTCGAAAAAAATATTTATTAGAAAAAATATTTAATTCTCCCCCGTAATGTTTCATATTAATCTGCATATCTGTAGCCATTGGAGCATCGCATCTAAGAATGTCAATCGGGTTGGTTGAAGAGTTGGACAAAAAAAAAAAATCTCAAAGTCAAAGATTCAAACCCTCCGTACCTTGAAGTTGGCCTACTGCTCATTCTTCCATTCAATCACCGTCTTCATCTGATTCCGAGTCTTCACCAATGACATCAGTAAACTTGCAATTACGTTACTATTTACTAGTTTATCCGAAATTGGGCGATGATGGTGATGATGATTCGAATTTTCACGCACGGATTCTGATGGATTGGAATAAGAATCATCATCACCAGACTCAGCATTGTTGCTATTTTCAGGCGAATGCTCATGCACTCGCATGTTTTGATGACTGTGCACGAAACTTGTCGGTTTTGTCCTGTTTTGTTCAGGATGAGGGCTGGAATGAGTTTCCTTGACTGTTCTTTTCCCTCTAACTATTCGGTTTTGCGTTCCATATTTATCAAGCTTGGAAGTGTTGGCCTTCTGTCGAGTTACCCGGATGACTGGCTTTTGGTATATTGGAGCGAGATGATGATTTCTGCAACTTCCCACCAGGTCCCAGACGCCGTACTTTGCCAGCGTAATTCTCGGTCAGATATTTACTGCCTGGAGCAAAACCTATGCTTTTGATGCGAACCTGACGATTTAACAATGTGATTACGTGAGGGAGAGGTGTACGTTGCCGGTGATCCCTGCACAGTAATAACCATTGTTGAGCAACATGATTGTGATCGGATGCTCTGAGCAATATCATCGTAATGGAAGTGTAAATTCAACTTACAGTTGCAACAGAAACCGGCGTCTCTTGGTATTCAAATGGATACTCATCTCCGTCAGGTAGCAATACAGATGCTTCAAATTCACAAAAGCATAAGAAGTGAGAGCTACAGAAGCTGTATTTTGCGGTACCCATGGGATCAGGAACTGTGTCTGGGGAAGAGAAATTATACAGCTTATGTTCAAACGATGAATAAGCATCTAATATTTCTTGCGTCGTTCTGAAGTTTGGTGAAACACACACTCCCCTGATGGCCACTTCCAAACAAGTCAATACCTGCACGGAGAGAGTTCCTTTTAGTTAAAAAGAAAAATTCAACACTACACAGGTCCAACAAGAAGAAAAAAATCGTAATCTACAAAGCGATCACAACTATTATTTCGTCATCTGACTTTTGAGAACTCGAAATTAGATATTAAGCCTCATACCTTGAATAATAAATCCTTTACTGTGGAAGATGCGTACAACTTCATACCCTATGCTCACCTTCCCAAATTTTTTGAAGAGCTTCTGTGGGGATGAGATCCCGACAACTCATACAAACATAGATTTATTCACATTGCAACTAGTAAATTGAAGGAATGTAAAACTGGAGAGCAAACATTGAGGAATCAAGGATGTCTTTGAGATCTCTTACTCAAAGTGGACAAGGAGATATTTCAGCAGCCTGACGCCGAATGGCAGATGAGAATATTGAAATTGGAACTTCTTAGGCTCTGCAGCCTCAACAGTACCATCACATTCGTCAATATCATCAGAGTCCCCGGGCTTCTGAAGGCAAGAATGAGACTGCTGATCCCCTGATAAAAATGTGTCATGACAAATGTCACAAAGTTCTAGTCTTCTAGAAGTGAGTCGCATCTCTGATCCCCGAAATTTCATGTTCCGTACTGTAGTTAATTCAAAACATTCCTTCCACATCCATTTCTCAAACTCCAACCTCTCGGATGAATTCCTACCTAGCTAGATTTGAAATGATGAAGAGCACTCGGGACTATCAGCTGATCCACAAATCATGCTCCTAGGACTATCACCATCAGATGGACAATCAGGGCCTGAGTTTACATCTGTTGAGTCACTACCACGATCATAATTGAATCCTAGGGTCATAATCAACGACTTTGTCTCAAGATTTCCATTGAAGGATGGTTCGATCTTTTTCAACATGTGGTGCAAGTTTGATTATCTAACTCCTCGAGTATCCAAGGATGACAAAAGAGCGTCAAATGTCTGCACAAAAATCAAGTCTGCTTAGCATGCTGAGGAATTATCATATGTGAGACCAGAAATTACACAACTGATTCTGAATGATATACCTCAGCAGTGTCGATTAACCTCCAATTCCCATCTTGTGATTCAACAAAGATTCTCCCGGTACCAGGGTCATGTTTCGGCGCGGATGTAATGAATTGCCAGTATCGATTATGTCTACTATCTTGACCAAGAGGCAAATACCTATATGCACTCAACTCTTCTGCTCTGAACGAGATAAAGGGCTTGAGTTGAATACGTGATTTTTCAACAGCGTATTTGGTGTTGCTTGGACGCAAACTCTTCACTAGTGAAGGTTTCCTAAATGGCTGAGATATTTCCATAGGGAAAGCCACCAGCTGATGATTTTTGTTCTTCAGTGGTCTCATCCACCAGCATAGGACTTTGGAGGCCAGCAATTCCAGGCTTCATATCGATGTCATATTTCTGATTTTTCATTGCTAATCCATCTCCGGTACGTTTCAAATCCATCTCGGATTCTGCCCACATTTCCTTTTTAGGGCATTTGCAGCTTCCAGACGAGCCTGATGTATGAAAAGTAATATACTATTCTACTCCATTATCATGGATGAAATTCTTCAATCAAAACTGATATTATCCAGAAATATTAAAAAAGGTAATTTACCTCAAGGACAGCTCGTATGGTATTTCCTTCATTTGCAAGTCCTATCAAGGCTACAAGAGCATTAAGGCGCTTTTCTATGCTAAGAGCGGAATAATCACCTTCTGCAAGTCCTTGAACCCAAGATTCCCAAGACCGGCTTTCATCCACCTCAAGACTTTCTTCATCAGGATTTGGTTGATGCATGTCCATGTCCACCAGCAACGTCCAACTCAGTGCTTATGTGATGACCAGTTATATCCACACCATTACTCGAGATAAATGAGGACTCCTTCTCAAGTTCGCTAGGGACATTTATCACACCGTCATCACTAGAATTATCATTCCTATTTCTCAAGCATCCAGGTTCATCATCAAAAGACATCGCAGTATCATTAGCTAGTGATGGAGTGCCAAGCTCATCAACTTTATCCGCAGCACCATCACATTCAAAATCTTCATCTCTTTCAACACCATCCACATCTTCCACAGGCAAAAATGTATTACCCACAGCCTGAAATTTCTCTCTAGCTGCTGCAAGAACAGATTCAGCGTCGGCTGGGTCCTTCCGGTATGCAAGGGCGCACACAATAGGTCAAAGGCGCTAACTCTTTCAAAGAGTGTGGTATCTCGCCTATTGATGCTTCTGGCTTCTTGCTAGAAGATAGGTCCCTAAGACCTTGAAAAAGAAAAGAAAATTAATATGAGTAAACTGGAATATGAAATTTTAACTGAGGTTTAAAGTTAAAGTTTACCTGAATCTGCTCAGCAAGTTCAGTTATAGTCAGGCCATTGCTCCCTTCACATGAAAATATATGGAAGGCAGCGAATTTCACAGTTCCAGGTGTATGATGATGCCTTGGCTTTCAAGAAAGCAAGGCCCCTGTTTTGCATGTTTACTAATGCATTTTGGGCTGCAGATCCATTTCGTAAAATTGAAACGTCTTCAGATCCTTTAGACTTCATCAAAATGAACCGGCATAAATACTTCCATTACATTATAAATTAAACGAAGTGAGGACCAGATGTAAATCTGTAAACATTCACTAGTTATCATCCTCAAAGAATAATAAATAAATAAATAAATAAATAAATAAAAGTTAAGTCATACCTCCTTAATGTCATTCAATGATTCCACTTTGGGAGTCTTCTTCTTGTTCTTCTTCAACTGCGGACCAAACCCGGCAGAGAGTGCGAGCTGCCGCAGTATTTCAGGCCAAGTTAAGGCACTCAAGTGTTGCTTCCAATTGTGTAAGTTGAACCCCCAAGCATATGCCTGGTATAAAATGCAAAAATAACCAGTATTCACAATTACGAATTTGGGCATAGCCAACATATAACATTAACTTATATCATAAACTGAGTCTTACTCCTTCAACAATATGAGGGTGCCCGCCTTCTGGACTGACAGTGGCTGCTTGGCTTGATCCTGATGCCATTTGGGAGGGCCTTGCTGAATCTTCAATATCTTTTAGCATCATCAGTAGTGCAACATGCATTTCTCCCAATAACCTCGAGTCCTGTAGAATATATATTTTCACAAATCCAAGTAACAAGGGGACAAGAGATAAGAAACAAAAAGACCATATGAATAAATTTAAAATCAATAGTCCCTAAATCACTCACGTAGTCATGGAAAGCTTGAACAAACTCATCGAGGGTAAAAGGCCGAAGCTCAAGAATATCAGCGAAAGTACTGAAAAACCTCCATACCTGAAACATAATAAAATGCACGAACATTACTAAATCCTCAACAGAGGAATTCGACCATAAGGATTTAA
This sequence comes from Echeveria elegans, assembly GCA_035048345.1. Classification (NCBI taxonomy): domain Eukaryota; kingdom Viridiplantae; phylum Streptophyta; class Magnoliopsida; order Saxifragales; family Crassulaceae; genus Echeveria; species Echeveria elegans. Next base: position 140,192 of record JAWWMW010000998.1, read on the forward strand.
AGGAGGATGGTGAAGACGTGAAGTATACCATTAGAAGGTTGCCAATGTTTTCATCTGAATCAGCCCACGGCTGAACTCCGAATGGCTTCTTCAGTTGCAAGGACTTGGGAGGATACTCAACCAACGAATCTGTGATACATAAATCAAGGTTCGTTATCAATTTGAAGAACTCGTCAACATAAATGAAGTTAGTAGTCTGAGAAAACATTAGCCGGTTAAAAAAAAAACAGGTGGTGCCTCAGTTCTGGGAGTTTATATGTACCTCTGAAAGATTCAAGATTTTGCAAAGAATCATAGTCAAGGGACGTTATCAATTCCAACCCTTTGCTTGAAACAGCTAATTCCATCAATTCCAACCGTTCATCCTCAATAAGACCCATGGATTCCTTGATAATACGCCGTGTAGTTGCCTTCTCCATTGCAGCTTTGACACGTAAAGCTTCCCTATCTTTCCGAAGCTCTTCTTTTAGCCTCAGCCTTTCAGCCATAACAACAATAAGACACATTAAAAAAATGAATTGCTCATATATCAATCCAAATTATATTGAGAATATATAAATCATAACACTTACTTTCAGTGATTCCCTTTGCATAATTTTTTCTCTATGCTCAATCTCTCGTTTGTGTTCACGTAAGATTCTTTCTTCCTCTCATTGCTTTTCACGCAACAATCTCTCCTCCTCTTTCTTTCTTTCGTGGTCCACTTTCTCCATTTCCTTTCTTAGCTGTTCCTTTCTGTAAATATACCAAGTCATACTGTTAGCTTACGAGAGTTGACATGAAACTGAAAGATGAAAATGTTGACAGGAGGTACCTTCTGCCTCAAAATCTCTTGCTTCTCAAGCTCTTTACGGATCCTCTTTTCATCTGCTTCCCTCGGGGCCTTAATATCTTCAGCCTGTAAATGCAAAAGTGTCAGCATTCCCATTTCAGTAAAATTTAAGACGCTGAATTCTGTTAAGAGGGAATACCTTTCGCTTCCGATTTTTCTTTAAAACATCTAAATTAAGATTTTTGCCTCCGGAAACCGCTTGATGAGTTTCCGATCCATAGCTTGTCTGCCCATCAAACACATTATCCGTTTCAGCGTCGATAATATAAACATGTCCCACCGAGCCACGGTGAACTCATTGTCCATCACAGCTGGTGACATCGTCCGTCCTTTGGTTACATTTTTCCTTATCTTCGAGTGACCTTGGACACCATAAAATTTTGAATGCTTCTGGTCATGAGGTAGGATGCTTGAGCTTCTACCCTCAAATAGGATATCATAAAACTCTTCAACTTCCCAGCAGGCACTCGTAGCAAATGACTACACAAAAGATGTTAACACATTTCAAAACAATTAGTATTTAGTAGCCTCTAGCAATTGAAGCAGGAATTTCACTGTTCAAAATTGTTGTGCAAAATATAACAATAAAAATCATGAAATTAGTGATAAGTAAACATATAAACTGTGCTGTCGAGCTAGATCTGGTCTCTGCTAGCCCAGCCGCGAAGGAACTTCCGGCATAGATTGATGTCGCTGTCGATTCTCGGATTGATTGAGATGGTTGAGATAATAAAGAGGGAGGAGGCCGGAAGGGGTTCACGGATTGCCCATATGAGCGGTTTGAAGACTTCGACAGCCGGCGGAGAAAATGGCGGAGGAAATCGTCAAAATCGCAATCGCCTCCCCAACCGTCGCATTTTCCCCTTAATTTTGGATTCGAAATTTGAGATTTGATGATTTTAAGGTTTAACAGATATTGAATTTTTTTTTTAAAATGTTTTATTATTGTTTACAAGTGTACCTCGTCGTGAACGTCGTGCCTATGCGTAATCGAATGTGCAAATAGTGGCGAGACTCAATCGCCTAAATTTTGGTGGCGTGCGTATCGAATTTAAATGAGTATTTTTATTTTTTGTTATATTTTTATTTTATTTTATTTTAATTTAATTTTATCTTATTTCTTCCTTAATCTGATTTATCATATTCCTATTTTTTTCTTATTCCAGTTTAGACTTATTTCTATTTTATCTTATTTTAATTTTTCCTTATTCCGATATATGCTTATTTCTATTTTTATTTTTTCTTTATTCAAGTTTATGTTTATTGTTATTTTTCATCGCTTGTGGTTTATTATTTAAAATATTTTATAATATATATAAATTTATTTTCTATCAGCTTATTACTGGCGGTTCAGTATGTTTGGCGCCACAACGCCCAACTGTTAGTCTGACCACGACACGACTGACGCCCCCTTAGATCGCAATTGGGCCATTATCAGATAAACTAAGCAGGAGTCTGACTCGTCATTGGGCCTACATTGGGCTTCAATCCCGGCCCAATTCAATACAATCTTCTCCGTGCAAGGTCAGAGAGGAGAATCGAATCGGGGACGCGTTTTCCGGCGTCGGTAATTAAAATAAACTTCTGAATCGCGGATACACACACTTTGATTGATCGGTCGAAGTGGGGATTGTGAGCGCAAGTTGATTTAGGGTTTATAGCGCGATGGCAGCGAGTAGGAGAGTAGTGATGAAATGGACGGAGAAAGTGACGACATCGCAAGTCGCGATATTGATTAAAGCGGAGAAGGATGTGGAAAAAGCAAGGATGATATTCGATTCTGCTACGGCCGAGTACGGTAACGGATACCGGCACGATTACACTACGTTTCGTTTGATGGTATCTAAATTGTTGGCTGTGAATCGGTTTAGTAACGCGGAGGATTTGGTTGAGAGGATGAGGGAGGAGAAGTGTGGAGTCGAGGAGGATTTGTTTTTGATGATTTGTAGAGCTTATGGTAGAGTACATAAGCCGTTAGAAGCTGTGAGAGTGTTTAAGAAGATTGGGGAGTTTGAGCTTGTAGCAAGTGATAGAGCTTATGTGACTGTGTTGTCGATTTTGGTTGATGGCGGTATGGTTAGGCTTGCGTTGAGGTTTTATAAGTATATGGGGAAGATGGGTGTTGCGCAGAGTGTTACTACGTTGAATGTGTTAATTAAGGCCTTGTGTAAAAGTAATGAGACTTTGGATTCGGCTGTGAAGATATTTAATGAGATGCCGAAGCATGGGTGTGTGCCGGATGCATATACGTATGGTACATTGATTAATGGGATGTGTAGATTTCGGAAATTGGATGAGGCGAAGGTGCTTTTTAAGGAGATGAGTGTGAAGGGTTGTTCTCCGAGTGTGGTTACATACACTTGTGTTCTTCATGGTATGTGTATTTCTGGTAACTTAGATGAAGCATTGGAATTATTTGATGAGATGGTTGGAAAAGGAATTGACCCTAATGTGTTTACATATAGTTCTATAATGGATGGTCTATGCAAGGGTGGGCGGTCATCGAAAGCTGTGGAGCTACTACATGCTATGATTTGCAGGCAAATAAGGCCTAACATGATAACGTATAGTAGTATAATTTATGGTCTTTGCAAGGAGCAAAAACTACAGGAAGCGGTAGAGATTTTTGACCGAATGAAAGTTCAGGGATTGAAACCAGATGCAGGGTTGTACCAGAAGCTCATATCTTTATTTTACAATCGTGAAAAGTTTCAAGAAGCTGCTAACTTTCTGGACGAGATGATCCTAAGCGGTGTTTCACCAAACAGACTTACTTGGAGTCTTCATGTGAGGATTCACAATATGGTTGTGCTTGGTCTTGCTATAAGTGGTGATATAATTAGAGCCTTTCAGTTGTACTTGAGCATGCGCACAAGGGGTATTTCCATCGAGTCCGCAACATTCGATTTTCTTGTGAGCTACTTTTGTAAAAAAGGAGATTTGCATAAGGCTGCTCGCATTATGGATGAGATGATAACTGATGGATGTGCCCCTGGCGAAAAAACTTGGGAACAGATAGTAGGTGGCTTCTGGGACAGAAAGAAGGTTCGGGAAGCTGCAGAGGGTGCAATTAACGGTATACATTACATGTTGTTGAAGGATAATCTGGAAAATGACTCTATCTATCAAGATTACGACCATTCTGAAGTTTGTATCACATGAATGCGAGTTCAACGGAAAAAAAGTGAGTTCAAGGGTTTTGGATTCTGTGGGCTACTACCTTTCAATGTTCTTTGACATCTTTATGTACCTCAAGTTACAAAATTTATAGATTCAGGTATCAATATGAAGCGATGGGGGTAATTTTCCTTTTTTATTAACACTCATCAATTAATAGGGGAAGCTCCTGTTTGAAAAAGCAGACCAAGGAGATGGCCATGAAGATCATGAAATGGTGAAATAGCTATTGCTTCTGGGCAGCGTAGTTTATCCAGGAAGTTTCAGATTCTAAAAGTATGCTTTATTGGCTTATGTACTTTACACAGTGTTATTTTTCCATGGCTCGTCAACTGTCATCGTGCTGTTAAGACTTAAGGAAGACTCAATGCATGTGCTACTTGTGTAGATGAACTCTTAAAAGCATCTCCAGAATGCAATTTATTCTCACCAGGACATTCACATGGATTGATCCCTTTTTCATGTAAGTTTCTTAAACTACTTTTTGACATCTACAGAACTTTGCAGCTCACCCTGAGTGTGTATATGACATATTTGATTTGTCTGCATTAATATAATAAAAATCCATCGGTTATTCTGAGAAAGTAAACCTTTAAAACATCAGTTTTATGTTTATTTACAACATATAATTCATACATCCCATGAAATTCTTTCTGTAGGTACATGTTGCAGTTAAGAGCAGAAGAATTTAATTAATTCAGGTAGAAGAATGCAAATATTTTCGAACAAGATCTGGTGATATGGGGAAGCCGATTCCATGGCGCTTTGAGGGAAAGGTGACAAACACCATGCTGCAAATAATACCTATCCTGACCGGCAACCCTGTCAGAACCTCTTTGGTTTCCTTAGAAAGTAAAGTGTAGAAGCAGTTCACCACATTTCTGTCAAATAAAGCAATAGCTGCAAATACTAGTACTGAAATAAGGCGTGCAAGAAGTCTATAAAATGAAGCCGGTAATTTCCAGCGACTGATGCGGGAAGGATTGTTGACCCATCTATAACCCACAAGCCACTAACAGCAGCGAATCCATACACTTTTCCGTTATCGTCGCTGAAGCATTGTAGAAAACAAGACAGCACATACTGCCACAAGAGACATCGTCATGAATCGAGTTGTGGGATCACAGTCACCTCCTGTCGAAAGGACGGGCGAAAGAAGTTTGAAAGCTATAATGGTTCCTGTTGGCAGTAAATTCGCCAAATGAGGTGTTCTTTCAAAGGTTTGGCTTATTACTTGTTGAATAATGTTTCTTTCATCTGTTTCTCTTTCTGTTTCATTGCAGAGGAAAGAAATTCCTTGCTCAGATGCTCTGTCTATCGACATGATTTTGAATCTGATAAAATTTCTCTCTATCCTGTTTGAGTTCTGTTATTGGGGAATGATGTAGGCAGGTTGATTATGTTGTTTAAATGAAGCTATGCAGATAACTGTGGCTTGCACGTTATCAGTGTGGTCCGATTCTAATGGAATAATATGTCAAGTTTTTTAGGAAACTAAGTACATTAGAAAATCATTCAAGAATCGTCTAAGAAAATCTTTGCCCATTTTTTTTATTGATTTCAAGACGTAACACTGGACATAAAATAGGGATAGTTGAAGCATTTTATATCCGTATCCTGTGCTATATTGCAAATTGCAATGATTGTCTACTTATTTAAATGCCTTCTCCGGTGTTTGAACAGTTGGCAGTGACTTGTGGATGGACCGGAGTAGCCATGCGCATTGTTATTTAGACTGTGTAGACATTGCCAAGTACCAGCAGGTGAACTAGTGTTCGGAACTATTCTTTAGTATCATCTTTCTCTGTTGAGAGAGGGAAGCCTACTCCATGGCGTTTTGTTGGGAAAGCAACAAAGAACATGCTGCAAAATATGCCAATGCAAACCGGTAGCTCAGTGGGGATCTCTTTTGCCTCCTTGGATGGTGATGGATAGAAGCAATTTACCACATTATCATCAAACAAAGCGATGGCTGAAAAAACCAGTATTGACATGAAGGTGTGCAAAAAAATCTATCGAGTAAAGGCGGTACTTTAAAGCTTGAGGTGGAGGAAGACTTGCTGACCCATCTATCACCCACAGGCCGCGGAAAGTTGCAAACTGTAAGACACATTCCCATCTTTGTCCGTGAAGCTGTCAGTAAGCTCTGTAGAAACACAAGAGCCCGCAGAATCCCACTAGAGCAGCTGTCATGTTTCGGCTCATGGCGTCACAAACACCTTGATTGGACAAGATAGAAGATAGCAACTGAAATGCAAGAACTTTTCCAGTGGGCAATAGATTGGCTAAATGAGCTGTGCTTTGGAAGGCTTGGTGTATGGCTCTCTGTATCAGCGTCTTCTCCTCTATGACTTAGGTGTATCAGTATCACTCAACAGTGGCACCTCTTGTTCAGTTCCATGATTATCAGCTGTGATCATCATGACTTAGTTTGTGACCAGGTTTGTTCTATACGACTTGCAAATCTTGAAAGTCCTAAATTTACATCTTTATCCTATGTGTTGCTAACCATATATTTATACAACATGCAGCTGAGGGTAACCAACTTGCATAGGGTAAAGCAAAAGGAATGGAATGAATGGTTTGTTATTTCTTGCAAGCAATAATCAAAACATGACATAGGAACACCAAAGTCCAAAATACAAAATAGGCAATCTGCAAGGTGAAGGTATGTTCATATATTATCCATTTAACTATAACTATTGCATTCTGGGTCGAACTGTTGGGTAGTTTTGAACCTTCGAAGCTTTACTGTATCTGACATCTTTCAACCTCAGATGATTCTTAAAGAAAAAATTAGGTGACATCATACTTAATTAGTCAGCTTGTTCATCTCTCTCCCGTCATCTTCTGTTTCTTTAGTGACAAAGGATGGAACTGGGTTGAGAAGTTCCTGGAAGCCTTGGTTTTTCTCTATATTTAGGGATGTCGAGTGTTATTCTACTTCCACTTTTAAGGATGTCCTTCTCCCATTGGACTAACATGAATAGAATACCCTCACATAGTTTCTAATTCATGGCTTTAACTTCTGTCTTTATATATGGTTGAGTGCAGTTCTCCGCACACGCCATAGTTACTTTATTCTCAAGCTTCTTCTTTTCCTTTTCCTTTTCCTTTCCCTTTCTGCTGCGTTTCCTTCGTAGGCAACTGTTCAAATTTGTTCAGCTTCTCGTTTCGGTCAGTGTGTTTGGGCCATGCTTTGGTAAACCCAAAATGCAGCCTTGTCGAATGAGAATTTGTTGGGCTTCATATTGAGCCTCAAGCGGGGTTGAGATTGGACAAAGGAATGGACCTGTGGGAGTCATTTCAGAGCCCCTAGGACTTTCACCATCACCTACGTGTCCACCAAACAGCCCCATCTGCATCATGTCATTATAATTGCGTATGAACGAACATTCATCATCTGAGGATACGAATCAAATTGAAATCTATTGACTTGGAAATTGCCCAAGTTGACCAGTGACCACTTCCTCACTGGTCCACCTCTATAAGTGGGTCTTAAATTCTTATAGGGAAATTAGTATTTTGACACCTAAAAAAAAGCAGGCCGCTCTACTACAGCTCATTGAAACAACCCCTTGTTGGACGAAATAAGTGTCCTGATCTTTTATTAGTACACATTGGTATGTGACAATTTGGCTCCATCATGCTTTATAATATTGCTTCTTCACCTCTCATTGTTTTTGTCTCTCTCCCTCATAATGAATAAGCCTGATTTCCATGCATTCATATGTGTCTCCCATCCTTGTTTGTTTGCTTCCTAGTGATTTGCCATGTTTCATGTTTGCTGATTTGAGTGTATGATTCTTACTACCTTCAGTAATACCCCATTCCCAAATCCCATGTCATGTTGGCCTAATAATGACTATCCTCCTTTATTAGTGATTGATTGAAGTCAGGGATGCTTAACAATGTGGTAGACGATTGTTAGCATTAGTTTAGCTATGTGGAAATGATTATGATGGCCACAAGGATAAAGCTTTCATCTTTCTCTTGTTGGGGGAGGAGATGGGGCATGCTTTTGAGCCTGTGAGGCAGAAGACACCCTAAAAGCTTAATATTTCACTCTCTGACCCCATAAGTGATAAACTGGGGGGATGCAAAAGGGATTTCTAGAAGCAGCGGTAGTAGTACCTGGTAAAGAAACACTGATGTATAGATCATAAGGAATAGATTCTAGATTGTTTGTTCACTTTTTTGTAGCTAAGTGTGGTAAAAGATTACTCATGGAACCAAACCCATACACGGTGGAAACATAAATGATCTTTCTCTTGGAAAATTGTAGGAGAAAGTTGGGAAGTGGTGGGCTTTTGCTGGCACTCTGAGTTCAGCTCATGATGATGAGCATAAGACATGGGTGAGAGAGCTTGAGTTAAGACCAGTAGCATATTCATATTCATATTCATGATTGATGACCATATGTAATGGGGGACTTGTACTCCAACCCATCCATTTGAGTTTCTCTTTTCCTAAATATGTAGTAGTTTACTTTCCTATCCAATGATCATAGATGAACCACTCCACCCATAAATCTTCCCAAATAAACCCCATCACCCTATTGTACCAAACCCTAGTTGTCTGGTCAATCATTTAAGATTAAGACTATGAATTTGGATCCAATATCATTACTCTCTTTATTTTATTAAATCAGTATTATTGATTTCTTAACACATTTATTTAGTTTCATCGGGAAAATATTTATTTATAGTATATAAATTTGAATGTACCGGGCAAAAAGTAAACATAATTTATATTTCAGTTTTTTTATTTTAGAAACTATAAATAGATTTTTATAACACTAATACAAATGAAAATATACAGATTATTTAGTCATTTAGTAAAAAATGAAAATAATTTTTTTCTCAAAATAGAGAGAGTTGCCGTGAGCTCTATAGCCTTAGCCTCAGCCCACCTCGCCGCTACTGCCCTACTTAGTCGATCTGCTCTTTCTCCTAAAGATTCCATAATAAAAAGCTCAAACATAAGACCATTAGCAGAACAACCGGTCTCGTACATAAAAATCTTTCTTTCCTCTGCTCTCATAACTGTCTCTCCTGACTCCAACATTGCACCTTCCTCAACAAAAGGAGACACAATAGAAACATCCACACACATATCCATATTGTCGTCCCTAGCAGGCACTAATATGTCTGCATGTTTCTCTCCGCCCTCAAGAAGATTGCAACCTCTGGCCTAGGTCCCATGTTAGCCTCTCTAAAAAATGTGAACAACGCGTCCATCATCGCATTATGTCTCCTAATCCTCCTTCCCCCAGACAGAATCGTCATCACCAGCAGCGACTGAAGTTTGTAACCCTATAGATCGTACACACTCGAGAAATCGCGAACATAGTCTTCCCATTACGTTATTTGAGAGCCAAGCGATATGTCGCCGGGTTCATAAAAAGCCCAGAAAAAGGCGATCCAAATACCACTCCCTAAAGTAGAAACAACATTCATTCTCATTCCAACCGGCGAAGTAGGACGAAACCTCAAGTTTCGTTCTTCAAGCAACCTTGTACCTCGAGAAAGCGAATGAATCTTTCGTAAGCATCTCTTAAACCCTCTGCTTGCACCAAAAAAGTTATTTCTGAAACTCTCAACCGGAACTCCTAATCCACCAAACTTAAGGGGCAATCCCACAAGTCTTCTCTGCTCCATCTTGAGCCCAGTGTTATATATATGCACTAAACTCTGATGCACTGCAATGACAAAATATCGAACCGACCACCCTATCCAACTAGACGGCGCACACCTCAAATTATACATCATTTTTTAAAAATTGTCTTATAAAAGTGTCATATCTATGTGTCCTTTTTGTTCTTCTTATTTTCTTTTTGAGTGTCTCATTTTGTTCTTTCTATTTTTATTTTGAGCAGTTCTCTTTTCTACTATATATCTCACATAACATTCTATTTTCTACTTTATTGTCAACTCAGATACACTTAATTTATTTCATATCTCACGGTCTCATTATTTTTTAAAAATTATTTCACAATTAAACCAAGAAGAACATTTCAGAGAGGGAGTATGATCATACTAACCTAACAAACAGTTCCATTCATTGTAGTCTAGAGGTGAGACCGTCGTTCTGGCGGGACCGCAACATTAACATACATTTTTATTTATATCTCAATTCGATTCTCCATATTGTTCCCAACATTTACTGCTCTAGTTTTATTTTTTTATTTTTTAAGATATTTTTATTCTGATGTTTCTATTCGATTTCTCTCACATATCCCGATGTATTCCACACAATTTTAAAAATTTAATTTATACATATGAATTTTCAAAAATTTTAATTTTTAATATTTTTGTCTTATTCCTTTTTTGTCTTATTTTCCAACTATTTTTAACAACGAAATTAAAGATTTTAATAATAAAAAAATTTGTCACTATTGTGGACATGAATTCTATTATATATATATACTAGCTGCGCTCTCGTCGTTTTGACGGAAATTTTTCTCGTGTCTTCATTTGATTTATCTAAAAATATTAAATGTCTTCCGTTTAATTTTTTATTTTTAATGTTAATTTTTAAAATTTTCAATTTTCAATTTAATTTAATTTTTGATTTTTAACTGCTT
>JAWWMW010000998.1:165467-177046 GCA_035048345.1 Echeveria elegans
AAGGCTGAATGGTCGATGGAGAAAATGCACTAAAATAGAAAGAGAAAAAATATTTACTTTAAAATTTTAATTTATATAATTAAATAAAGAATTTTAAATTATCTCTTTAATGTTACAATTCGATTCTTGGTCAATTTATTTCATTGTTGGTCTTATGATATAGGGAAAATGATCAACTAAAAATTATTTTTCTCCTATAAACAAAAAATAAGCGGATGAGAGCCACATGATCACTTGTGTAGTTGTGATTAAATTAAATAGAAATAAACACAATACGAGTACACTCATCTTTTTTTGTCTACTTATTAAAAGTGGTTGTTGATATTTAAGATTTTTATTTATAGACTCATAGCCATCTTCTTTGTCTTCTCTTTCATCAGCTTTCTTTTTATCATGGTTCGTCCTTTTGTCTTCAAAAGTGATTATTCAATGACATACATCTGAATCTCAGTTTGATCTTTTTTCGGTGATCGTTGTAATCGATCAAACTTGAAAAATAATACGAATAGATCGAGATTGTCGCTAAATTCATATTCTAGCAAACCTCAGAACCTATCAATAATATCAAATTTTGATACAAAATATGAGTAGCGGAAGTAACTAACAAAAGATAAATGAAAATAACTTTAAGTACAGTGGAACATACTCTAATTAAATAAAATATGAAACAAGAAGAGATCTCTACTGTGATGGCATCACACTTCAGTTACGAACCCTCGCATATGGCACACGCCTCGTAGTAGCAACTTCTGTAGAAGATTTGGGAAAATAATATGGGTGAGTCAAAAGGTTCAGTGAATATATAACTTACTTTATTAACGTCGGGTGCATGTTTTTTAGTTCATTTCCATATAATCATCTCATATATCATCCAAACAACACACCACGTAACATATGCATATATGCAGCTCGTGATGCAATGATGTGCAAATGCATGAATGTACCTGATATAATCAGTGCAGACAGTCGTCACTGCATCACTGTCGGTCACCTTATAAACTGTCACTCTCCGGATAAACTGTCCCTTTATGGGTAAATTGTCCCTCTTTGAATAAACTGCCCCATTACAGGTAAACTGCCCCTCTCTGGGTAAACTGTCCATTTCCGGATAAAATGTTATCATGTCATGAATGCAATAATGCATACAGTGTACTCCCTCTGTCCTCTTTTGTTTTTCTTATTTCTATTTTTGGTGTCCCCTTTTATTCTTCCTGTTTTCATTTTGGGCAGTTGTCTTACCTACTTTATCTCTCACATAACACTCTCTTTCATACTTTATTTTTCACTCACTTACTTTTATCTTATTTTATCACTCACACTCTCATTATTTTTTTTAAAATGTGTCACAACCCAAACAAGAAGAACAAAACAGGACGGAGGGAGTATGTCATAATGCACTTACTCAACAATCGTACAAATTATATCCACTTTCATGTCTCAACATGTAATTTATGTTTCGTGGTATATCGTAAACGGACATCTTATTCAAGACGTATAAGTGGTCGATAATTAAATAATTTTTTTATATTTTATTGACTTCAAACTTAATTTTTTATTAATCAAACAAAAATAAAATAAATTATATACTCACAATCAAATTGACGCGAACAGACGAAGTTGTATCCAATGTTGTGAAAACCGAACAGATGACCGACTCGATAAGGTCATGGAGTCACGAGTTTATGGGTTCAACCGGGTCGAATCAGGGGTCGATGCATGAGTAGACTCGAAATTATAAATATATTTTTATATTTTTATATATTTAAACAATCATAATATATTTTTTGTATACACATATATTTAATACAAATAAAAATAATTAAATATCTATTGTTCATTAAAAATAAGAACAACTCCAATGGCAATTGGTATAAAGAGTAGGTAAAATATACTCTAATAATACTTATGCATGATTTAGAGGATGAAAAAGATATTGTGTTCCAATGGGGAATATGTAAAACAAGTATTTAAACTAAAACTTAATTTTGTATTTACAAGAGTGACTAAATAGCTAAGATTGCAAATAAAATATAAATCAACACTTCACACTAACTACTCTCCATTACCTTATCACCATCAACAACTAACGCAACACATGTATAATATTACAAATTCAAATTGTAAACCAACGTAATGACTTAGCTCATTTGGTTGGATTGAAGTCAAGTTTGGAAAAGAGACGGGATCGATTTTCGCCAAAGTCAAGATTAAAAAAAAAGTTGCTTGAACCAGTTAAACCGGTCACCGGTTCAACCTCGAAATCGGCCGGTTGAACCCGAGTTTGACCGGATTAATTGCATGACCGGTTCAATGGTCGAATCGAACTAATGGACCGATCGGTTTCTGATCGAACCGCTTGAACCGGACGATTCGATTCGAGTTTCTCAACTATGGTTGTATCAGTCTCGGTCTGTGCCACCGATCACGCCACGTCCACTCCCTACACATACATAAGAACTGACCTTCTCTTACTTTACACTGGAATCTTGTTTATTTATTGTGAACGGAAGGAGCAAAACTGATAATATAAAACGGGAAAAGTAAAAAATGGGTACTAAACTATTGCTCTTTGCCAAATTGAGGTCCCAAACTATGAAAGTGAACAAAAAGGGGTAAAAAATGGAAATGTAGACGACGTTAAATGTTGTAAACGGACTGACTATCTGACTCCGTTCAAGACATTGCTGCATCTGGTTGGATTTTCCGTTCGTAATTTCATTCTGTTCATGGCTGGAGATAGAGGAAGAAATTTGGCATATTCTACAATGAATCCGGAGATGGTGAGTTTTGCACTAACCCAACCAAATGTATTTTGAAAGTCCGTTTAATTTACCTCTTTTTGTAGTTTGGAGACCTCGAGGGTTTTACGGTGCATTAACAATTTGGCCTTCTACACACATACAATTTGGGCCGGAAAGGCAACCTAAAATACTCTGCAACTAATCACACATATTTTTCTTAACAAAATACTAAACGAAGAGAATTTTCACATCACGAATTCAATTCGACTAACTATCATCGCACAGTACAATCTGTGCATTTCAAACAAAAGACATGTTATTTGAAGAAAAAAAGAAAAATCTAAAAATTACATTCCGAACAGGAGAGTGAGTCATCAACAACATGCTTTTAAGTATGAACTAATGTGGCATTCTCATGAAGGTCATATCGTGAGTTGTTAATCAGCAGCTTCAAAATATTTAAGATGCGTATCAAGCATATCAAAAAGTTTAAGAATTTGATCACATTTCATTTAACAGTGCATCACCTAACTCTAGTGACAAAAAGCTATCAATCAAGGGTAAAACTGACCTACATCCATTATCACATCAGCTAACTTCAAATATTACAGTATTGTACAGTTTCAGCGACCAACTTAGAAATCAAACAACCAAAATCAATTAGGGTTTGCTTCCGTCCCCGAATTTCCGATTTGCAGACGGTGAATCGCCGTCGTCTTCGAAACCCATTTTGATTATCGATTGATTGAACTCGGAAGCGATGGGGAGAGGAAAGTTCAAGGGCAAGCCGACCGGTCGCCGCCAGTTCTCCACTCACGAAGAGATGGGTAAATTTCGGTACCGATCAGTTCTCACTTCCATTTTTTAGTTGATTTTGTTGTGTTAGCTGTGAGCGATGACGGTGATTTTTGTGGATTTGGTCTGAATCTACTGTTTTGTTTGGCTTAACGTTCTGATTTGATTGCTTACTTGCTGATGATGTTAACTATTGTTTGTGTTTGGGAGTTGTTGCAGTTGCTGGATCATCAGCGCGTCCTAGCACGTTTCGGAAGGTTTGTCAACTTCATAGGACTATCGTGCTGAAATGTTTGATTTTATTTTGTGAATGTAACTGAAGTAGTTTTTACTTATTTCGCAGGAAGTTGCAGAAGATGTAGAGGAAGAGGAGCGGTCTGAAGAAGAATCAGAAGAGGAGTCCGAGGTTGTTACTATTTTTTTTGTTCTGGAAACATGGATACCTTAATTAACACGTGCTTTGAAAACTTGCGCAGAAATGTAAGGGGACTCAAGGTATCATTGAAATTGAAAATCCTAATTTGGTGAAGCCGAAGACCTTGAAAGCCAAAAATATTGATGTACGTTGTGGGCTATTTAGAGTAGTTAATTTAAAAGGCTGTTTGTCGTGATTGGTTTGTTTTTCTTACTTGCGATGTGCATTTTCACAGCTCGATAAAGCAACTGAACTTTCAAGGCGTGAGAGGTATGCAGCTTTATTATCCATTTTGTGCGATTTCACGTCAGCTGCATCTTTTGAGTTAGATGATAAATAGCAACTTTTTCGATTCGTAGGGAGGAAATTGAGAAGCAGAAGGCACATGAGCGATACATGAAGCTGCAGGAACAAGGCAAAACAGAGCAAGCTAAGAAAGATTTAGGTCAGTATTATTTCTCCCTGGCTTTGTCTATTCTTTTTGCTAGTGCTGGATTTTTAATTAAATTTTGATGTGTATAGATGGTTCAAACTCATGGTTTACTTATATTTGTGTGCGGCCTTCCAAAAAAAAATTCATTGTAACAAATGGCATCTTCTGCAGATCGATTGGCCTTAATACGACAGCAGAGGGCAGATGCTGCAAAGAAGCGTGAGGAAGAGAAGGCTGGTAGGCTATTCATTAATGTTTTGATTATCATCGTTTTTTCGTCGTTTGGTATGTACACTCTATAGACATATCATGAATGTTTTGACGATGTAGCGAAAGAACAAAAGAAGGCTGAAGCTCGCAAATGATCTCAGATTAGTTAAAGGGCATTCGAAGGGTTTCTGCTACTTGTTGATGCTAATCCCTGCAAACAAACAACTTTGTACTTCTTGCCGCGTTGTAATTTTTGGATTGCTTGAACCATTGTTTATCAGCTATTGTGCTGTGCCAATTACGTATATTGGTGTATGTAACAAGGTTTTCATCTCTTGCTACAATGATCCATAGCAATTAGGGTGCTGTGCAGGATATATGAGCCTAATTAGGGGATTAGCAATGTGTTTGTGGTTCAACCTGTTACATGCCCAATGAACATTTCTAAATTGCAAGTAGCATTTTTTTAATGTGTTACATGTCAGAGATTTAATGTCTGCAAAAGCATGAAAGTTTGAAGGCAGACCAAGCAATAGCAAGGGACTTTGAATTCAAGGGCTTGCTTTGGTTCGATGTTGAGTGCTGTCATTAACAGTAGTAGCTTCTTCTTTTGTAGTATGATTATTAGTAGTATGTCATTAACAGTCGCTCAATGGAGAAAGGCTATAAATGTTTTCCTTGCTTCCATGACAAATAGACTGAGCAACGTACTGTACTAGTCGAAGTATTTCAATGAGCAACGTAGAACAATGTGTGACTCATTCAAAATCAAGTCAGTGCCACATAACACTCAAGAATTTAGGTTTCGGAGAGAATTGGTTTGTTCATTTTTCAAGGGAATATACGTCTTCCCTCTCAGCTGTGAGTTCACAAGAATGCTTGATGTTGAAGGGGTATTAGCTATGGGTTTAAAATACGTGATCATCCAAAGTTGAATCTAAAAGCAGAAATGGACAAAGGAAAACAAGGTAGTAGTAGTTAGCATTACATTAAGCAGTGACATGATCGACATACATGATACATTCCTGACATTTTAACACATATAAGCCTACCAGCATTCTCACAAGATCAAATCTGCATTTGACCCAATCACATATGTAAAAAAAAAAACTGAAATACAGATTATTAAGCGGGCCATGGACAAGCTGAACGCGCACGAGGTTTCATTATATGAAGGCCCCTTGCTTCTTCATCTTCTAAATCTGAAAAAAAAAATATACGTGGGTGCGGATTTGAAATTTTGCTTTTCATGAAGAAAAAAAATGTACTAATTAAAGAAAAATTCACCCGTCAAAACAATATTGAATCCCGACAATGAAATCAGCCCGTTTTAGAACATAGTATTGAAGGGGCGGAAAATCAAGAAAAATTTAAGGCTGACTTTTTTGGTATTTTCTAAACGTATTGGATTTGTAAATAATGAGTAATAGGTTGAGCTTACAAATACTAGCCTTAAACTACTACTCATCAATCTTGAAAAGAAAAAAATAACCAATTAATGCCAATATTAAAAACAAACTGTACAATTTTATCTAAAAAGTACTCCACTAAGTTCATTATTCGTTTTTGTGAAACTTCAACGAAATTAAACTTACCAAGTAATAGAAGGCACCATGCTGAAGTGGCTGAAGAGTTACCCCCCATTCATTGGTCAACACCGGCTGCCCTGTTGAATGCAGCAGAACGGCGTCGTTACCAAACGCGTCACGTACATTGAACAGCCCACAGTGGACCTCAAACGCCACGTCATTTATGAAAACAGTTGATTTCATTTGCCCACAGGAAGCATCTTCACCTTCGTAACACCAGAACGTGAGGATAAAAAAGGCAGTCAAAAAACATGCACACGTACATGTTTACTTCAAACTAGGGTTTTAGATTAACTAAACCTAGGGATGTTTGTAATTTGTATGCCACTTAATCATACCTTGGAGTTGATCAAGGGTGGAGGGAAGAGGCAAGGCGGTGGAAGTGGAGATAGGAGAAGAGGCTGAAGAATAGCCAAGCTTCATCATCATGAGAGTCTCCTCATCTTCAGCGCCCTTCTTGAGATCAGATTCTCCACGTTCATTCCTTATCAACTCACTAAACAAGAACTCACCACAAGGCCCAACGCCACGATGAGCGTCGGTCACATTATTGTTCATATTATTATTGGGCATCATCATAGTCATCATCTGTTGGGGATGGGAGTGAGAATTGTGATGATCAGGGAAGCTGGTGAAACCCTGGGTGGAGTAGTTTAGTTGCTGTATAGGGAAAATAAAGGGCTCATGTTGCACGCCATGATCATATGCTGTTTGGTTCACTGAAGCGGTAGGAGAGTTCGCAAGCTGGTTGAGAAAGTTAGATGAGCCAGAAACCAAAAATAGATCATTAGGGTTGTTGTTTGTCTTGTTGAAAATGAGTTTGGGTGAGGACTTGTCAGATGAAGAAGAAGAGGATGGGTTAGCGATCATGGAGGGGATCGCGTTGTTTGTGATAGTGGTGGAGGAGATGGCTGCTTGAGGGGATTTGTTTTGTTGGTTTTTAGCCAGTTGCCGGTTCTTATGTTTAGTTCTTGACTTTCTGTTTTGGAACCAGTAGAACACATTTGCATCTCCTACTTGTCCATACTCTTGTAACTGAGCTCTGATCTTGCGGATTTCATCTCTTGGTGGGTTCACCATTCCAGAGTTGAATATGGCCTCTAGGATCCGGATTTGCTCAGGTTTAGGGTTCCATCTTGGCTTTGGATCTGGACCTTTCTCCTCAATCCCTACAAGTTTCATAATTAAACAGTATTAAGATATAATTTACAGATTATATTGAATATCTACGGTTATTTACCTGAGGTGTACGAGTTTCTATGATGATATCCAGAGAGGAGAGAAGAATTGAGGTCATGCTGCCATTGGTGGTGAGTGTTGCAGGGCTTGGATTTGAACAAGCTAGGCCAGTGTCTGTTTGAAGAAGCCATAATTGAATGGTAAAGTAGAAGATAGGTTTTGGACTGTTGAACAAGGTAAGCAGCTATGTAGCCCAACCAGAGGTAAAGGAAGATCAAAACAAGCCAAAGCCTTCGTTTGTGAATGATAAGCTCAAGTGACTAGTGGGGTAGTCTCAAAGCCAAGGGGTCCTTTTATAGCATCATTCTTGTACCTAACCACTGTAGAACACAGCTGATGTTAAGTCCCATCATCCCAAAATCTAATAAAGAAATCCACGTTTACTAAGACCAACGTCACAACATTAGATGACACGACTATGATGCTTAAAAAGTGTGTGCTTATGAAACTACTCTTGATGTAGAAGACCCATACCATATACCTTACTGCAGTTGCTAGCATTTAAACCAAAGTAGTTCCCAATCCACATTCATCAGTACAGAAACACCCAGCTCTATGTGACTTGAAGATATGAAGATGAGTATGCAGAAGGGTGTCATGAGAGGAGATGAGCTTGGGCTTATATAGAATGATATTCAATTTTAGGTGTTTCTCAAGAAGATGGGTTGTTCTGAACAAGCTTCAACTTTCATGGTGAATATGTGTGTATGCATGTGCACATGTGTAAATAGTTAAGTAGAGTGAATGAGAAATGGTGATGGTGCGGTTAATGAGAGGACAAAACATTGGAATTAAAAATCAGAGATAATGTTTTATGATATTGCATAGAAAAACATTAACGAGAGAGTTTGAAAGTCAAGATGATGAAGAATGTGACATTAGTGCTTGGTTATATCAAGAAATTCGACTACGTAATTTGGGAAGCCAAAACATTAAAACTTGTGTTGGCTATTTGTACTTAGATTGACTTGTTGGTTTTGTTTTTCTTAACTGTTACGTTCTATATCCTCCTTAATTTCTTACATCTAACTAAATTTAAATTAATTAATGACCCTAGATAATCCTTTATTTAATATACTTGCAATAGTGAGTCAATATAGTCGAAAATAGAATGAGAGACATTTGACATGGGTAAACATTTGCGCATAATGAAATGAAGATGTTACATTTAAAAAAAAAAGAGAGAGGAAGAGTTCTAATTAATTAAAAGAAGAGTCAATGAATAAAAAATTTCTTTGATTGAACCAAACAGTACCTGATGAAGACTAGGCGGATTAACATTCCAAAACAAGACATGGGAATATAAAATGTTGCTTACGCATGAATCCCAAGGTCAATGCACTACCTCCATTTCATGGCCTCGCCAATCCCTATAGCTTGCTTATGGCGTTCACCCTGCAATTGTACAAAAAAGGGAGAACAAAATAACCTAGAACATGAAGTGCGCTAGACTAGTAGGAATGTGTTCTCTAATTATTTAGGTTTTTTTTTTGCAGGACACGTCCTGGTACCTCTTAGGGGCAAATCGGCAATGGGCACCCAAAACTTTATGCCACCGTGAACCAAATCATCCAAAACATTTCTGTATTGGGTGTCGAATAGCGGATACAAGTTAACTAGTGTCTCAAATAACCTCGAATTAAAACTCTCTTCTTTTATACGAACACTTCACGTATAAGTTATAACCACTCCGAGTTTTGGCCAAGTTTTCTAAAATTAATATGAAACTTAGCTAGACTAGAAGCTTAATTAAGAATCACAAAACGAAATTTAGAAAAATATAATGACATGCACAGTTGTGCGAGGTTGCAGGAGCGAGCATGTACGTGTCTCACGCTATAAAACACAATTCTATAATCAGCATAGGCAGCACAAAGTGCGGAGGAATGCTCAGAGACCGATCAAATGCAACTCATTAATGATGCTACCACAAAGTGTTATCCTGATGACTTGATCTTCATTATTTCTTTCTCTCTCCATTCCTCCATCATCACCTCATGCATATCTACCTAAACATGATTTTCATCATTACTATCATTAGAAAATTAAAACTGGCAGCAGTGGACTAGTAGTTTCTCTGGTTACTTAGATTTGAAGTTGACATTAGGACACTAAGATATTGACTCGAGATCTTCCAATAGTTGTTAAGATATCACAAATCAGTCTCTTCCAGTACGTACACACCTCCCATTTCTGGCTTTAACTCCTTCAATCTCACTCCCATATCCGCTACTTGTTGCACTACACTTATGTAGTGAAAGAAGAGCTAGCGTTAGGGTTTTGAAGAGAGGAATGGGATGATCCTGCAAACATTGTACGTACGAACATATGATCCTGCTAACACGTAGTGGTGGTATGGACTTGTATCAAATGTTAAACTTCAACTGATTTCATATGTCAATTCATTTCCTTTCTGGTATCATGTCATGCTTTTTCTTTGAATCTGATCCATCCTTTTTGTCTACAACTAAAACTGAAACCCTACACATCAAAGTCCCTTACTGGAAGTCTCCCATTCCATTCAGTCACATCCTTCATTTAATAGCAGCTTACTACCCAACTCCAATGGTCTTCTTCCTTTTTATTTTCTTTTGAATCTTGCAACGTTAATGATTAGTGAGAGATGGATTAATGAAAACCTTATATATGTTGAGTTTGACGACAAACATGCCCCAGGCTTAGGGCTTCTTCTTAGAAAAAATCATAACAACAAACAGGATTATGTGCCGAAATAAAGTTACACGAACGTCGAAATAGAACATGCATAATTAATCAACAGAGAAAAATAGAATAGAGATAGAGAAGAAATACAAAATCGAATTGGCGGTTTAGTTTTGCTACACAATTTTCTTAAAACAGTACTGTCTCCGTCTGGTGCTAGAGTTCCACTTGACAATCTGTCTCATATGATAAAACAACTGGACCTCCAGTCACCCGCACCTAAGTGAAGAAGGCGGCGAAAGAAATGACTAACTTCACTATCACCATCCACGCACACAAATTGAAACTCACACAACACACACAGAGAGGGAGATCGTTAGATTGTTGTATATCCCTATTTCCAAGAGAGGAATTCACCTTCTCTTATAAGAGCACGTCCGTCCATGAAGTGAAAAATCACCCACTATTTAAAACTACGTCGTTTTGATAAAATTGAACCATCTTTATCTTCACAACTTTCCAACACTTCTGCCCTAGATAAGGTCCACTTTTGTTGATTAGCGAAATGAGTAATTATTTAAGCATATAGTAGAATAAAATAAGCAATACTTTCTAGTAACAAAGATAACCAACACTCCTCCCTTTAGAAACATTAACTTTTTCAAAACATAAAAAGATTTACCAGACTTTCATCAAATTCTTTTTTATTGAATATTTACTATTTTTATATGATGTAAATCGAAATACGATTGGTAAATAGTTCACGTAGCTTAATTAAATACGCTGCAGTTCAACATATACTCGAATTAATGCGTTCATGTGGCCGGTAAAAATGTGCAGGATAATTGAATTCGAAAGCGCAAATGAAGCTGCAATTATATGTTATAAAAAAGGATCATTAATTATATATTTATAACCGCGAATATCGGGTTTGTTCATAACACAACATAACCAGACATTTGACACGAGGTTAATTAATTATTCGTGACATGGCCAGGCAAGTGCATGCAACTACTAGTCTATGAATTGAATCTTTGTGAATGCTAAGCAAAGAAGATGATCCTAGGATGATTCTCAGAGCGAATCAGGTTAATTAATTAGACGTGACACGGCCAGAATGAATGTTTTGTTTGCTTAATAATAATGATCAACGATTGATAAGTTGACTAATGTTTCAAAACATTGAAAACTTATTATACACAAAACTAAAGATGTTCAATTTTAATATAATGAAAATTTCGTGAATAATAGGAGAAAGATCAGGTACAAATTTGTGCATTGTTGGATCAATCACGGTTGAGATTTGATTATAAAAAATTGATTTTATTAATAAAAGATTGGGAATGGATCAAATAAAAAAGGTGTTTAAAATAAAAAGTATAAAAATATCATGTCCATTCATTTGATTCATCCTACATCCCAAATTAAATCACAATATTAAATGATTTTTAAATTAAAAATGGGCAAATATGGAAACACAATATTTACATTAATCC
>JAWWMW010001002.1:38293-50935 GCA_035048345.1 Echeveria elegans
TGCATCTTAGCATAGATGCGATGAGCTGCAATCACATCTCCTTGCTTCGCAATGCATCTCTGTATCAGATTAAAGGTAGATGAGTTTGGAGTACAACCTTTCTTGGTCATCGAGATGAGCACCTTCATCGCATCCAAATTCTCATCACGACGGTGTCAATCAATAACAAAATTGTAGTGTCCGATGCGCAACCAAGTCTCTTCATTTCATTAATACCAGCAGCAGTTTCTCCTTTCGTCTGGCCTTCACATGAACCCTCATCAAATTGTTGTAACTGAACTTGGTTCGCATCCCTCATCAAACATCTCGGCCAAGGCATCATATGCTCGAGTTATCAGACCACATCGACAGAGTCCGTCAATCACAATGTAATTCATATTCCCAAATCTCAAGCTCCTTTTGGATACCATTTCAATCCAATCGATTTCGATTGATAGACATCGTCCAAACGATAATCGAAAATGAAATCCAAAATTTGACTCTAGGGTTTACCAATCCAGTCGCTAGTAGGCTCGTCGCCCTCGCCAGAGTGATGAATTGTGAGAAAGGGGATGTGCGATGAACTGAGGTTTCCAAATTTGTGACCAAAAAATTACCCGGGCTGGAGCCAGGGTAGCCTATTAGCTGGCTCCGCCCCTGGATGTATGGAAATAGACAAGAAAAAACTTATAATAATCACTGACACTATACCAAAATGACACTATAGCGACACGCGTAAAATCTCGCTTAGGATCGATATACGTTGCTTGATACTAATGTAACAGAATATGTATCGCAAAAGTAGACTTGTCAAAACGGATGGACGGATGGTAAATGGTATGGATTATAAACGGATGGATGGTAAATGGATGAGATCCGTTTTTATCCATTTAATAAACGGATAAATGGTTATGGATGATAATGGTTAACGAATTAATGGATAATCCATTTATCCAATTACTATCCATTTAAAAAATTTCTCCACTTGGCCAAAACAAGATAAAGAAAACCAGAGGAGCCGGACCACTCTTTGCTTGCAGCACACCAAAAGCGCCGATCAAGCAATAACAACCACCCCTAATCAAATTTGTTTTTCCAAATCGACACTTCTGGATCAAGAAACACACTACTATCGCCTCCGAGTTTCCAGAACAAGTCCACTTTTCGATGAATGATGACAATGATGAAGGCCATCAACCCAGGAGCGCCAGGAAGTTTCCAGTTCCAATGGGGGCTGTCTCAAGTGCCCCTGAAGTCCCTAAGCCTCCACATAAAAACATGAAGAGTACTTTGATATCTGTCAACAATACACTCCATGTCCAACTTCTTCTCCTCGCGGTGACTTCTAACTTCATGCTCTCTTTTGACCATATTAAAGTCCACATCAGTCTTTGTGGTCAAGAAAAGAGTTGTATATGTTTGAGTTAGCTTTACAATGCATTTTATTTCGTCTCGATCGGATGTCAGATGCGCTCTGTGGAAGCCTCACAAGGTCCGGAAGACCCAAAAACTGTCGATTTTGCTCCTTTTATTCTCGTTTTTGCTATGTTCTTCTCCTAGCTTCTAAAATCATCATAGAGAGTGTTTTATACCTGAAATGAAAATGTAAGTGTAGAATTTGATCGATCTTATATGATAAAATCGAAGAATATAAGCAGACAGGTGTCAAAATAATAGTCTATTTTGACACCGATCAGGACTACAGTTTATCCCGGTTGCAATCAAACGATGTGCATATCTCCAAATGGGACTCAAGATTGAGTAAGGAGAAGTAACTTCACAGATGAAGTCCTGTCGCGTGAGGTCTTTCCACAGACTTATCCTTTGTTGCTCTGTGGCCAGATAACATAGTCCTCATTCTGAGAATCTCAGTAGCTTGCAGGCCTCATTTCTTGTCCAAAAGAAATGTTGTTGATTGATTTTAAACTCCCACCGACTGTAGTCACCATGGAATCCATCTCCATCATGGAATTCAAGTGTCGAGAGAAACTCGTACACTAGTTCCTTGTAAGCAGGCAAGCCAAAAATAGTGTCAGCATTTAGTGATGCACGACGAAACAAGTCGTACACCAGGCTTTGCATCCCGAGTTGAGAAAGGGTTTCATCATGAATGAAAAGAGAATTCCCCATCGGTTTCATCCAAGAACCGTTGTTGGTTAGGTTTTCCCAACGAGTCGCATGTTTTTCATTGTCAAAATGTGGTTTAAGTGAAGCAATGTACTCACGGTGGTGTTTAGAAGGAGTTTGACGATGAGGTAAAACATTGAAATTTTTGGTGAGCAAAGAGGATTGAGACATGGCTTGAAGAGTTGAGAGATGTAAAATCTGATTTGTGATGTTCTACTCATCAAAAAAAAAGCCATGTATTTATACTGAAAATCAGAATTTTGTAACCCCAAAGGTATAACGAAGAATGTGAGGAGTTGTGAGAGTTAGTACACTAGTTTAATTGCAAATAACCCCCCACATTGATTCCTTAGCCACCTTTTCATTTAAATGAATTTAAATGACTGGCTTTATGATTGAAGATGAATGAAAAACCCTAGGAGTGATATTTTTTGATTTTTGGAATTTAAATGATCAAGTATAAAGCGGACAGACGGCGCTACTCGGTCGAGTAAGGGTTCTACTCGATCGAGTGGATCAGTAGTAGGTCACTCGGTCGAGAAGACCAGCTACCCGATCGAGCAAAGGAGGCAGAGATGGATCAATCGATCGAGTAGACTTCTGACTCGATCGAGTGACATAGCAAAACTGCATAACTTATTTTCATCTCGTTCTGGAAATTATGAACTTCAAATTATACTGCTGCTTGTCATTCTGTATGGAACATTCTGTACGGCTGCTTATCCCCTAAGAGAAGGTTTGTAAATCCACTTGACCTCCATGTTTGTCAGTTGTTTCCATAACAAATTCCTTTCCTCCTCCACGCAGTGTGGAACATCACCTATCTTGTCCTTATTTCCAAAAAGAAACTCACGAATTTGCTTCGATTCGGTGAATATCATTGTATTGTTAATCTCGTAATTCTAACTATCGCTTCTGTAATCCTTAGTAGCCCCTCGAAAAAACGTAGCAAAGAATTCAACTGCCAATTTGTTGTAAGTAGGGCATGACATGATTGAGCTCCAATAAGGTAATACGGCTTTGTTAAAACCGAATTGATCTAATGAAATATGCTCAACTTATGCATAATTTCAATACGAGGAGCTAGCGGGCTTACGATTTCCTTCCTTTGCGGTCCCACAAAAAGTTTCGCTAGTAGTTCTTCCTGATGTTGCATATCTGGCGAGTAAACTAGCTCTGGATCAAACCAAAATTCTGGTTTCTCATCTCGTTCGCTCTTGGGTTCAACCTTGACTTCTTTTCCTTTGCTACAACTTGCCATGGCGATTAATCGCAAAATTGGTTGTGAATTTTTGGGTGATTTGAGAAAGAATTGAGTTGTAGAGAAAGATGGGGAGTGAACCTTGACGACAAAGATGGGTATAAATAGGAGTGAAAACCCTAATAGTTTTCACATGGTTTTTAAAAACTACATTTTTTTAGGAATTCCGGCGAGGTTACTCGGTCGAGTAAGCTAGCTACTCGATTGAGTGAGGTGGCTCGGGTTCACTCGGTCGAATGTATGCAGGCAGAGGCGTGTTACTCGGTCGAGTAAGCCCCTACTCGACCGAGTAGAGTATTACTTGAACTCATTTTCGTTTTACTTCCATTGCTAGCCCACCCCACACTGAATTACACTGATACTAATACTAAAAACAAAACGAGGAATAAAATAAATACTTAGAGGCCTAGATTAACGTCCTAGTAAGAACGTAGCCGAGTCTTCTTGTAGAAACACACTTGAGAAGTCCTTTGCTAGGATCCCTTCTCGAGAGGATGTGCATGAGTTTGTTCATATTGGATCGTGAAGATCAAGTCTTTCGACTAGAGAGCTTCGCCTTTCTCCCATATATGCCTTCAGTCGGTGTCCGTTGACTCTAAATACGCTTCCGTCTCAACTTAACAGCTCTATGTGCCCGTCATCGAAAGTCCTTGAAACCTTAAATGGCCCTGACCATTTGGAGCGTAGTTTCCCCGGAAATAGTCTCATCTTAGTGTTGTACAAAAGTACATTATCCCCTTTCGAGAAAGACTTCTCCACTAGTTTCTTGTCGTGCCACTTCTTAGTCTTCTCTTTGTAAAGCTTCGCATTTTCATATGCACTAAGCCTCATTTCTTTGAGTTTGTGGACTTGAAGCATTCGTCTTTCACTAGCTGTTTGGGTGTCGAAGTTCAACTTTTTAATTGCCCACATGGCCTTGTATTCCATCTCGACTGGAAGGTGACATGGTTTACCGTAAATAAGCATGTACGGCGACATTTTGTTAGGAGTTTTGAAAGCTGTCTTGTATGCCCATAAAACTTCATCTAATTTCGACGACCAATCTTTTCTCGATCCGTTTGCTGTCTTTTCTAGAATTATCATAATTTCTCTATTCGAGACTTCGACTTGACCGCTAGTCTGAGGGTGGTATGGCGTAGAAATCTTATGATATACTCCGTGTTTCTTCAACATTTTCTTCAATTGTCTTTCTTTAAAATGTGTGTCATTGTCGCTGATTACCGTGCACGGAACTCCATATCTTGGAAATATAACTCTCTTGAATAGCTTCTTAACTGATTTTGCATCGCATGTAGGTGTGGCTATGGCTTTGACCCATTTTGATACGTAATCTATGGCGAATAGGATGCACCTATTTCCGAAAGATTAAGGAAAAGGTCCCATGAAGTCAATACCCCATACGTCAAAAATTTTGACTTCTAAGATGCATCGTTGCGGCATTTGGTCTCTTCTCGAAATGTTTCTCGTTCTTTGACAAGCGTCACAAGTCTTAACGAATCTATGTGCGTCCTTTAAAACTGTAAGCCCGTAAAATTCTGGTTGTAAAACTCGAGAGGCTGTCTTCGAAGTAGAACTGTGTCCTCCTGTAAGTGATGAGTGACATTCTCGCAGAATCATGTCTTGTTTTTGTTCAGGGACGCATCTTCTGTAAATTTCGTCGACACTTAGCTTGTGTAAATATGGCTCATCCCAATAGTATCGAGTTACGCCGTGCAGGAATTTCTTTTTCTGGGCGTAGCTAATTTCTGGAGGAAGTGCGCCATAGACTAAGTAATTCACGTAATCTGCATACCAAGGTGTTCCGCTAAGCGATATTTCAAGAGCGAGTAAGTGTTCTCCTATAAACGAGTCTTTTAATGGTTCGCTGCTATCTTTCTTTGCAAGGGTTGTCTCTAGCACAGATAAGTGGTCGACGATTATGTTCTCTACTCCTTTCTTGTCCCTTATCTCAATGTCGAATTCTTGTAGAAAAAGAATCCAACGGATGAGCCTTGGTTTAGTGTTAGTCTTCTTATTCGTCAGACACTTGAGAGCTGCGTGATCCGTATACACTATCATTTTTGAACCAATCAAGTATTGCCTAAATTTCTCGAAGGCGTATACTACCGCTAGCATCTCCTTCTTAGTAGTGGTGTAATTCTCTTGTGTTGCGTCTAATGCTTTACTCGCGTATTGAATCACATGAAGTCTCTTATCTATTCTTTGACCTAGGGCTGCACCTATAGCTCCATCGCTCGCATCGCACATTAGTTTGAAGGGAAGATTCCAATTTGGGGATTGTACGATTGATGCGGTGGTTAGGGATTTCTTCAGTGTTTCGAAAGCTTCTAAACATTACTCGTCAAACACAAAATCAATATCCTTAGCGAAAAGGTTAGTAAGTGGCTTTGCTATCTTTGAAAAGTCCTTGATGAATCTCCTATAAAAACCGGCGTGAAGGAATTGAGATCAGGTTGTGAAGGAAGCTTCCCCGCTGATCGTGAGGAACTGGCTGATTGTTGTGCAACTTGCGTTTCCAACATCTTATGAGCTGCCTTCTGTTGTTGAAGTTTCGAGTTGAGGTGCTTAAGGTTTAGGTTTATATGTTGCATATCTTTCTTTTGTTGTTCGATTAGTTGTGTAACCAACAGAGTTAGTGAAGGTTCTTCTTGTTTCTTTTCCTCTTGCCTCGGATAATAATTTTGGTTCATGTTAGAATTGTTGTAAAATGGTCCCCTTAGATTGATTTCCGCTTGGGTAGGGCTACAGGTTCATATGCGTCTTCGATTAGATCGCTAACTTCAAAAACATTCGATTGCTCCCTCTTCTTGACTACACTAAGTTGCGTAAGTGACTTTGCCAAATAATCAACCATTTTGGCGAGTGCGTTAAAGTCTGCTTTAGTCAGAGAATTCGAACTTGGTTCACGTTCTTCCTTCTTGAGGTGGTTTCTTTCACCGTCCCATTGATGGCTACTTCTCGTTATCTTCTCCACGACTTTAAATCCTTCAGTAGAAGTTAAATTCATAATTCCTCCTCCGCTCACTTGATCCATTTGAGCTCGACCATTCTCATCCATTCCATCATAGAATTGGGATAACAGTTCCCATTTGCTGAATCCGTGGTGCGGGCAATCCCTTAGTAGTCCTTTAAATCTTTCGTAAGCTTCGTAGAATGACTCATTATCGAACTAAACAATTTTACTAATCTTATCCCGTATCCTCTTAACTTTTCCCGGTGGGAAATATTGATTTACGAGAGCTTGAGCCATTGCGTTCCAAGTGAGGAATGTATTAGGCTCATGACTTTGTAGCCAGTCCTTAGCTTTGTCCGTAAGGGGAAAATGGAATAGTTTCATATAAACTATTTCATGAGGAATACGTGCGTTCTTGTACGGGCGACATAACTCCGTTAAGTTACTATGGTGATTGTGTGGGTTGCTATATCCATCGAAGGCTTCATTTCTAATCATTTGGATCAATCCTCATCTTAATTCGAAATCGTAGCCTTCTTTGTCAGGTATGCATATTGGTGAATTATAATTTCCGATGGTTGGGGGTTATATATTCTCCGATTGGTTTTTCAATATTGTTTGCGTTTTGCCCCTTAGGCATCGGATCTTCGACTTGATCATCCAACTGATTTGTGTTGAGTTGAGCGTTAATCTTGATCGGTCGGGCATGAGTTGTGGTTCGCGGTCGGCGTGGTACGTGAGTAGACGGAAGTGAAATGTTAGTGTTTGGTGTAGAGTTTCGTGGAGTGTGGTTCCTTGAAAAACTCGAATTTGTTGCTGCCCCCCTTGTGGGTTGTGTTCTATTCTTCGATTTCAATCTTGTTTGCATTCAAATATCCACAAAAGATATTTTGGATAGCAAAACAACAGAAATCCGTTTGAAGAAGAAAACACCAGCATGTAGATGATTTCAATTAGATTGATATCGCAAATTTCTAGTAAACTATTAACGAACTAACTAAATTAAACACCGTTCCCAGGCAACGACATCATTTTGACGTGGTTGTAAGTGGTAGTATAATGCGTCAAAAGAAATTTGTAAAAACCAGGGTGACCTGGTGTCGAACCCAAGATAACAGTTGAATTTAGTTGCGTAGTTTATTATTGGTCACAAAAGTAGTTTCTAAAGTTTTTAAGTCTTTTAAAAGTAATCTTGTGTTACGTAAAATGTTGTTGTTGAAACTTTTAATTAAAAAACAACGACTGGAATTAGACTTCACCGCTAACACTTGTGGAAATGCATCAAACATGTCACAGAGTTAATGTAGAATTTTATTCAAATCGGTATTCTTGTATAATTTAGCAAGTAGTAACACTCTAGTTCTCACTCTCGTCTATTGAACTATTATGCTAAAACCTATATGACGATGCTATTCTCAACCTCTCGATCTATCAAATACTATCGTAGAACTCAACTAATACTAGCTTCAATCCTCTCGGTGCTTTCACTAGTATTCGTTTCATACGCTTTAGGCTGAGTTATTGGTTTTCACTCATGTATCCTTGCTCCTCTCGCTTTGCTAATGTACTTGACTTAATGGTTGTTTTGATCCTTATATTAGTCTAGGTTCATCTCTCGATTCTTCCCTAGGTAATACTATGCATACAATTCTATTAGGCATTTTATCAAGCACCTAACATACATCGTATTCGCATGGCTTAAAACACATATACCAATATGATTTTACTCATGAAAATAGGAATTCGACATGTTTGAACATTCACAAGTGTTAGAGATTCATCGAATCCCCATCATTCACACACTAATCACTCATTTCGAGTGAGCAAACAAACATCGATCGAAAATGAAAATTACAAGGAAATGAAAACAGGAAAATAAAGAAAACAAACTCAGTTTGGAACGCTGATGTTGAGGCGCATGGCTTTCCTTCTTACACTCTACTCAAACTCCTCGTTGTGGCCACCAAAAAGCTCCTCCTTTGGCTATGTTTTTGATGGGGTTTCTAGGGTTTTTGAAGTGAAGAAAAGCTGCTGAAACCCCAAGGTAATTGTTCTATATATAGTGGAGGTCGAATGGAGGCCAAGGGTCTCAAAATTCTCTCATTTCGGTGCAAAAAAAAGTCAAAGGATCAAGCTCTTCTGTGTCGCTCGATCGAGTAGACTGGTTACTCGATCGAGTAACTGCTCTCGAGTTCACTCGTTCGAGTGATCACATGTCTCTGCTCGGTCGAGTAAGGCTGTTGACGTCTGGAGTGGAGAAACCCGAGGGGGTCTACTCGATCGAGTGACTTTCCTTGGTAAAATTTTTGCTTTTTCTCGGATAAGTACTCTTTTTAGCCAAAATCTTCGCGTTTTCGCCATATTTCAGCTTGAACTTCTCTTAGTCATAAAAATCGTGTTTTAGACCCGAAACTTCATCAAGAGCATCAAAAGCGATATATTTAACCATTAAATAAGAGAAAATATGAGTGAAAGCGTAGGGAAATAATAGACATATTTTTCACTTACCAGTAATAGTCAGGTTTTCCAACCTATGCCTGGAAACTTTCATATTTCATGGTGGTGGTACAAATTTTCTACATAACATCAGTCAATTGTCAGCTTTGCATGTTGAATCAATCAAAAAATATGAAATTGTATTATTTGAGTGTTGAGTGATAAATATGATTTAGTGATAAAAAAATTTCGTAGTTAATTGAGTGTTGAGATGGTATTATTTTCAATATAAAAAATAAAAATCACTCTTTTTTTACTTTCTGTCTTCTTTTAGTTTGAACTTTAAAATCCACAATTTGACTCTAAACAGTTTTACTTTATTTTATGAAATTCGATTTTCTCACGCGTACTCTCTCAGATCTCAACGGTGCTTCAGAAAAGCGCCGACTCTCGCCGGAGCCCCGCACAATGAAGTCCATGAGAAAGAGGAAGAAGCATTTCAATGACGGAGGAAGCCCCGCTTCACCTCCTCCTCCTTGTGAATTACAAACCCTAATTCACTCTCTCCTTCGAAACTCCGAGGTTCGTCTTACTCTATTGCTCTTGTCGTTATTTTTACTGTGATTTTTTAGAATCTGAGTTTTGATTATATTTGTTCCTGTAGGGCTTCAACCAATTACGAACTTTGGAGTGCTTATACACTTTACTAGTTCAACTCTCGTCTCAAATTGATTCTAATTCCAGCAAGTGGGTTTTTCGCATCTAGTGGACACTTTGTTTCGCCTGCTGCGCGCAAGGTTTCAACACCTTTTCTCTGCATTGTGCAATGTGGATTCAGTTTCGGCTTCAAAACAACAATCTCGGATCTTGTCCTCCATCTGCGCTACCTCTAAAGAATTTGCCCTACTGTTACGATGTTGCCTTGTGATCATCACGCTGCCACAGCTCGATCAGAGCCTTGTTTTAGATAAATGCATATTTCTTCTTTCTGTGTTTACCAGATTGCGCAGCCTCCTTGTTATTAGAGCGGGGGTAAATGACGTTGAGGTCAGGTTTAAGGGATCCTTGTCTCGTAAAAGCACTTTGTGTAATGGACTTACTAGTTCAGTGGATGAGCACCTTGTGGTTTCTTTAAGCTTTCTCAACCCATCACATTCATGCCTTCCTTTGCTATGTGACCTTATTGAGGTTTTTGCTGATGAATACTTGGATCGTAAGTCATTGAGAGATAACTTAATGCTATTTGATGTTCTATCTTCAAATGATATGCTCTTTGCGAACCATCAAAGGAACGGAGAAGTGAGAGTTGTAATGGAGCTGATCGCTTGTCATTTTATCCTTTACTTCTCCGGTGAACAAGTTTGTGAAAGAATTTTCGAAAGGTTGTCTTGGAACTGTAGAATGGATAGAAGGGTTGCCCGATTGGGCATCAATCAATGTGTATTATTGCTTCTCGACTCGAGCTTCTTATCTGCACCGGGAAATCTTTCAGTCACACCTGATCTTGATGGTTGGTGAAG
Source organism: Echeveria elegans (assembly GCA_035048345.1). Taxonomy (NCBI): domain Eukaryota; kingdom Viridiplantae; phylum Streptophyta; class Magnoliopsida; order Saxifragales; family Crassulaceae; genus Echeveria; species Echeveria elegans. Next base: position 48,570 of record JAWWMW010001002.1, read on the forward strand.
CAGTTGGAATTGAGTCAGATCGCATGAGTACATCACCGGATGTCGGATTAATGAATTGCTATCTGTTGGCTTTTGAAAGGTCAGTTATATTGTATACCAAACACATTTATGCATTGCATGTTGATGGAGATTCTCAAGGTGTCTCGCTTCCTGATTTACAGGCTCATGGAAAATGCTTACATTCTTCATTTGATTTTTTCATTCGGCCTGCTACAAGAAGTATTTTGGATCAGTTACTTCCCAAACTGTATGATTCTTTGCATTATTGTGCAAAAAATGCAACTCTTTGTGTGAAAGTAGATCTTCGTTCGACACTGTTTGCTTATATAGAGGAGAACAAAGGACTTTTAGCTGACATATGGCATGACAAGATGTTATCATTTATACAGACACTTATAATGGTAGCCTCCGAAGAAGCTATTGACAATGCATCTTGCGAAAAAGTGCAAGCAAGTCTGCCACACATGTTTCTCATTGCTTCATTATTGAAGTCGATGAATGCTTCTTTGTTGCAGGCTATTAGATATCTTGAGAGATGCGGTGAAGTGTGAAGTTTGAAGATCCTAAAGGATTTGCCTGACTGCAAAGAATATGCTTCATTGTTTGCGTCATTAGCTGTTTTCGGAGACTGAATGACTGCCTACCTTTGCCAAAAAATCCATTAGTACGTGATTTATTGCAAGGGAGCAAAGCTCAACATTCAGAGTCAAAGCAAATGCTTCTGCATTTCTGTTGCTTTCTGTCATTAGGCTTTCGCTACAAGCTCGAATTCCTTGTTAAAGGATGTATATTCACCCTCATGACACTACTGAATCTAATTATCTTTGAAGATGGCCATTTGGAATTGGATAGTATCGACCCTTTACTTATTTATTTATCAGGTGCTTCAGCTGATTCATTTTGCGAAAAACTTGATGAGGTTATTCAGCTATTCTCACTTATTTAAAAGGAATTATTATACAAATTTAAAGTACTTTTCCTCACTGTCTCGTTGTTGAAGCAGACAGTCCCAACGGCTAAACATCAGAAAATCAAGTTATGTAGTAGCCTCGAAATTTCAGAAGATCCAGACATTGTTCTCAAGGTATGCAGTTTTCTACCTGGTGTGGTATGTTGATATTTGTTCATAAAATATGCTCAAATTTTCAGTGGATATATATCACTGACTTTCCTCGAATTTTTTTTTCTCGTTACTATGACAGTATGGCTAGATTTTAGTACTTACTAATATTTTAATGGCAAAATTTCATGGGAATATATTGAATTACATCGTGTTGTATCATATACCCTGCTCGATTGTCGCAAAGATTCCAAATATCAAACAGCCAATCAAATTAGTGGAATGACAATTAATCATCAATCTGGTGAAAGTTAGGTTTTACAAAATTAATATCCTTGACTCACCTTAGTGCAGTGGTTCCAAATGTAAATTTGATGTACATTTCTGCAGAAGCTCATTCCACCGGTTGTGCAATTTCATGTTTTTTCTGTTTCTTGCAGTCAATCTGCTCCAAGATTTTTCTCAGATGTTGCAGTTGAGAATTCAGATGATGAAGCATCTGCAATACACATGGAAGAGGAAACATGCAGTGGTAAAATGTATCCCAACTGCATAGTTGAGAACTCAAAAAAGCCCCCTCATGTTGATGACTTATCTGACTTCATTGAGTGCAAGCGCGGAAAGGATTATTCTGAATGGCTGAAGGAACGCGAGAAATTCCGTAAATGGAAAATACACAAGATGGCTGTCTTGAGATGGGAGAAACGAAAATGAACCTGGCATTCCATCAAGGGCTTGAGATCTTGAACACATCATAATTTGAATATAGAGCTGCCAGTTGGTTAGTTGCATCTTTGATGTTATCTTCATCGATCCCCTGTATGTCCTAAAAAGCAAAGCATATGGATTTTTAAATCTAGTATTGTAAATCCCAGATAGCCCAAGTCACTGTTGGTTCATGCTGAAAGCTAAAATCCATGTTTTTCCAAATTTTTTACCACATAATATGCTTGCCGAGAGTGGCTTTCCAGTGCCATAATACCAAGACCCGTTGGTTCTCTGATGAGCTCTCTGGACTCTGATGGTGTTGGAGACGAGACAAAGTGGCCATATCAAAAATAGTCTTGGCTGTCACTTACACCGGCTAAGTGGATCTTTATGAACATTTGAGTTAGCATCCTCTTTCTAGTAGTTTTAGAGGAGGTTCTCAATAAGCATTTCTGACTATTTTTCCTAGCATGGGAGGTCCCTGAGTATTACTCAAGTTTGAGAAGTTTGAGAGCACAGTAGAACTTAGTGCTCATGTGTGGCAATGTTTTTGGGCAATATGATCGTGGATCAAGGGGGAGATTATGAGCAGTTGAAT
>JAWWMW010001002.1:51035-61252 GCA_035048345.1 Echeveria elegans
GAAACGTAATTATCTATAAGTTGTGGTCCCCATTGTAACTGACCATAAAATGCATTTTATATAAATAGAAGCCTTGTGCTATTAGGGTTTCATCACTCTGACGCTTCTCTTTCGGAAAACACAAAAACTATTCCCATCAATAGAAATTGAGGATTCGATTGCGGTCAGGCTACTTTGGAAGATCCATAACCAAGAAAGTTTTTCATGGCTTCTAAAGGTACGCTTCCGTTTTAAGTTTTGAGTATTAGGGTTTTCTATTGATAATCTTATGAATCAATCACTGTATTGGGATTCATGTATTCGGGATCGAATTTTCTAATAGCTCCAAGTAAATCTTGCATTTGAACAGGCAAATACAGATGGTTCACGACTTTAAGTCCTTCTTACCATCGCATAATTAATTGTTGAGGAAATTAGTTTTAGAATTAATATTACGGAACCACTCGTATGATTGACGTTTTTTCAGAAGCCACCCGTATGAATAAAGTTTTCTTTAACACACTCATATGATTCCGCCAGCCACCCAAAACCACTGTTCTGGTACCTGAACCAGCCAAGCGCGTAAGCGTGTGATACAAACGCGAGAAAAACATAAAAACCACCCACATGATTCAGCTATTTTATGAAACCACCCATATGATTCTTAAACACACCCGCCGTTATATTTGCCCTATTTTTGCAATATGATTTTTAAACACACATGGGATTTAAACTCAAAAAATGTGAATCATACGGGTGGTTCCTTAAAAAATGTGAATCATACGGGTGGTTCCGTTATATTAACTCTAAATATTATTATATTAGAAAAGTTTAATTGATAATATGGATGTGTTAAAGAAGACTTTATTCATACGGGTGACTTCTGAAAAACCTCAATCATACGGATAGTTCCGTAATATTAACTCTAAATTTTAATCATCCGCCGTTATATTTGCCCTATTTTTGCAATATGATTTGTAAACACACATGAGATTTAAACTCAAAAAATGTGAATCATACGGGTGGTTCCTTAAAAAATGTGAATCATACAGGTGGTTCCGTTATATTAACTCTAAATATTATTATATTAGAAAAGTTTAATTGATAATATGGATGTGTTAAAGAAAATTTTAATCATACGGGTGACTTCTGAAAAAACGTCAATCATACGGGTGGTTCCGTAATATTAACTCTAAATTTTAATCACCCGCACCGTGACAAAAATATGAGAAGTGAATTTAGTACAAGCTAGCTGCACAATTCGCCGTCCGTCTTCGCCGGAACATCTCCAATGTGAATTTAGTACAAGCTAGCTGCAAATTATGTAAAGAAATTTGGGTTGGGCCCATTAACTAGTTAATTCCATATAGGTATAGAAATAAGGAAATTAGGTGGCATTTTTTTAAAGAAATTGATCTAGTGTTATTTAAATTGCAATATTTTTAAACAGTATATTTACTCATTCGTGTGTTTTCTTTTCGGTTCTTTTTTGTGATGCTTTTGTTGAACCGATACGAATAATTTGTGTATAAATTATATGATATTTTCCCTTATTTTTCTAATTTTCATGGACCCAAATCATCTATTAGCTTGTCCGACCCAAATTTTTTTCTGGAGTCGCTGCTCCCGAACCTCCGTATATATTCGACCCCACGTCACATACTTCCTGGCTCCGCCCTGCGTAAGAGACACAAAATTTTATTTTCACCCCTATTTTCACACCCTCTATACATTTCATTTGATTTAATATATCCATAATACAAACTTTTACTTTTAACCACATGTGAGAGACAAATAATATTGCTTTCAACACCTACTCCGACAACTTTACTTAAATTTATAATTATTAATATTAATTTTTTTAAAAAACCTTCTAATATTTTTAAAAATAAAACAAAAACTCAAAATATCAGTTTATATATTGAACAATAAATAAGATACTTTAACTTGATTAATTCTTCCAAAATCAAATAATCATTTGCATATTAATGAAAATTTATACATATAATAGATTATGTTGTCCACCACTACGCATTTACCGACGGAAATTTTCATCCCTAATACTCTGTTTTCGTCGCTAAAATCCTAGACTGCCCCCTCATTTCCATCTCACCTTTTCGTCGACCTATAATCTGCTCCCTCATTTCCATACTTTCCGCCGATGACTTTCGCTAAATCCTGTCATGCCTGCTCCCTCATTTTTGTCTTTATGTGTCTGATTGCTGGCTGCATTCCTGCCATGCCTCGACATAAAATCCACGCTCCTTTGTCGATCAATTGCATCAAAGCAATTGGTGTGTTCCACCTCTTCTTCGACTGATAGCGACTGCCTTTCCGTTACAACGCTCAATGGCGACGGCGACAGCTCCGCTTCTTCATCGCCGTATGTTCAGCAGCTCCACTTCGTCTTCACACTTTCATCCCCCTCTTGTACAATGCTCATACGGGTCATGGTAAGTAAGATGAAGATCAGATTTAAATTATGTCCTGATTAATAACAAAGCATGTTCTCGCGCATCCCGTCGGATGACGGATCACCCACTAGTTAGCTTAAATTAGACAATTTTCAACATATTTTGAAAATAAATTATTTTTCAAAAATATTGCAAATATTTTCTAGTTTTACGGAACTTTTCATAAGTTTGTTAAGTTTTTGTATTATTTTAAAAAATAGAAATCCTTTGAATTTTTTAATTATAAATATATTATTTTGATTAAAGTTGTCGGATCCCTGTAGGTGGTACAGCAAAAAAAATTGTCTCTTACGGACGATTAAAAATAAATATTATTATTAAGCAGTTAAGCACCATCATTCAAATACTAGTATACTACTCAAAGAAGTACACACACAAGTCTCTTTTACTTACATTTGACAGAGATTTATGATTTATAAGTTTATAATTAGATTTTTTTTATTAAAAATTGCTCATAAAATACGGATTTTACCAGAAAGCACACATGAAACCCTTATCCAAATCCACCCATTAAAATATTTTTTACAAAAAACCCACCCATTAACAATAATCCTTTAAAAATATTTACATTTTGATTTAAAAAATTTAAAAAGTATCTTAAAAACTTCAAAAATAAATAAAAAAGATATAGAAAATTCACAGTAAGGTTTTTAGCAAAGAATTCTACATCAAGAATATTTTTTATTTAAATTGATATTTTAAAACTTTATCAGAATTCTGCATAACTTTTTACTAAAGTTATATAAAATGGGTGGTTATTTCACACTTGTTTTGATGAATATATTCAAACTTTTAAAGATATTTTTGACTTTGTTTGTTATTTTTAAATTCTGTTTGTGAATGTTTCATAAAATTTATATTTCTCTTAACATTTCATATAAAGATTAATAAAAATTCAAAAAATCATTAAAATTCAGGAAATTAATTAAAAAATAGGTACTCATTTTATATTTTAAACTAGTGTACCGCCCGTCGTCCCAGATGCGCAATCGAATCGGTCAAATAGGAGTGAGACTCGATCGACCAATTTTTATTGTCGTGCGAACCGAATTTAAATGAGTATTTTCAATTTTTTTGTCATATTCCTATTTTATCTTATTTCGGTTTTGTCTTATTCCTATTTTTTCTTATTTCGGTTTATGTTTATTCCTATTCCTATTTTTTCTTATTCCAGTTTAGGCTTATTCTTATTTTTCCTTATTCTGGTTTATGCTTATTCCTATTTATATTTTTCCTTATTCCAGTTTAAGCTTATTCCTATTTTTCATCGCTATATGTGCGGTTTCGCTATTCTATATATTCTATAAGATTTTATCTTTAATTTTGATAAATTTTTAGAATATAAAATTAAATTTAAAAAAAATATTCTTAAGGCATATTTTTATTATTAAAAATGATAATAAATGGGTTGTTTTTGCATATTTGTTTTATGAAGTTTCAAATTTTTAAAAATATTCTTTTATATTTTTTCATGAAGTTCGGGTAAAAAAAAACCCTTATAATTAATATTGCATTCTCTTATGAAGTGAACTGGGGATCCCCCATTACACTAGTAGACAAATAGCTGTTCTAAACGTGGTATGAGTGTGCATCCATTCCATTACGACTGCGATTTAGGAGTTAGGAAACACCACAAGTAGAAACTTGCAGAAAACAGCACACAAAGCAACAGTAACTTACTGGACTCAAAACATCTACAATTAAGAATCATATCTTTATAGTTTGTCCTATACATGAAACAGCCTACGAGAAGCCTTTTGGAATGTTGCTTGTACAGGATTTATCATCATTCCCAAGTTCCAAAATCAATCTCTACATTTAGATTTATCCCCTACATTGATATAAATCTTCGGAAGATAGGAAGGTGCTGAAAAATCAAGTGTATTTGCTCTTTTTCAGTATAATATAAATACACGTTATGAGTATAAGTTAATTTTTGTAGCACATAGACCCACTGTCTTGTTATTCATAAGCTACAATCTCAGTTCCAACACACAAACCTGGCGCACCCCGACACAGGAAAATATATAAATTTTAAGGAAGAGTAACTTAACGGAGAAGATGATAACCTCCAGTTAGTAGAAATAAGGAGTATCTTCATCAGAATTTAAGATAAGAATATATAACTTTGGGGAGAGTTATCATCCTGTCACTTGGAAATAAGAAGATGCATACAATGCCAAGTTGGGGCAATAAGCCTAGCCAAAATGAAAATGGTAATCCCACTAACGAAGAATATATTTTTCTAGTATTTCGAAGGGTTCAAGGTTTAGATTAATTAACTTAAGAAAGAAGTGTTGACAGAACTGTCTTGTAAAACATTTTTTGATTTGAAGGAAATGATGTATTTAATCCTCACCAGTTGGCTAAAGAAGAAAAATATCTCACGCGGAAATGATGTAGAGGAAAAAGCGAAAAAAAAAAAATAGACTCTTCAGTATGTATAAAAAGGCCTCCCTTGACATATTAGCTCATTCTAATACTCATTCACTTTCTATGTGTGTCTGGTTTCTGAGGTGGCGAATCGCATTTCAGTGTATCCCCCAAAAAATACTGTCAACTTGCACCTTCCCTCACTGCCCCTAGCTACCTGTTTATAAGGGACCTCGCAAGCAAACTATTTTTCAGACCATCGAAACACTCGAATATTTTCTGTTAGCTCACTGTTTTTCTATAGTTTGCTCATCAGCGCTTCATTTTGTTTGGTCTTGATCTTTTTATTTAGTAACTGTTTCAAAAGTTATTAAAAAAAACAAAAATTTACTCGGCAATTTTTCTGAGATGACGTCGAGAAGTTATAGCTCATCATGGACAGTGAAGCAGAACAAGCAATTTGAAAAGGCGCTTGCACTGCATGATAGAGATACCCCTGAACGCTGGCAAAACATTGCCAAGACAGTTGGTGGTAAATCAGCAGAAGAAGTAAAGAGGCATTATGAGATTCTCGTCGAGGATCTCATGCATATCGAATCTGGTCAAGTGCCTCTACCAAATTACAGGAACAATGGAAGTAATGGCAGAGGATTCACAGATGAACAACAACGGTAAACTCAAAAACTTATTCACTTTTTTTTTTTTCATACATACTCTTCGGAAGTTTTGTTCTATACAAAACTGGTCCCGAAGACCATATTGGTCTATTCTCGGCTTATTACCTAATTTAGGTTGTATTACGTTCATTATACATTTTGCGTTAGAACCACATGAATTCTGATCGATCACATGGACATGTTGTATTGATCCTAGACCAGTTCGATGTATGCAGCATCTAAACAGAAAGATTCTGTTAATTAAGACAACAGTACTATATATAATTAATTAACTTGTAGAAATTTAGATCCTTCTTGAAGCTTAATAAACAAATGCACCAACTTGTGAATTATGTGATTAGCTGAAATTAATAAACAAGATGATCTGCTAATCTTGATCGAGTTGCGGTAATCTCGAAACTTGTTAAATAATTATTAGCAGTAATCTTATCATTATTTTTCTTCTTCTGTCAGTGGACAGGGTTCTGAAGAATCTAAAGCTTTAGGGAAATGAGTTGAAGAATCTTTTTCCGCTAAGTGCTAAAACTAATGTCAACTGGCTGCAGTGCTCGTTGATTCTTCTAGTTTTGGCTATTTCATGTTCCTGCTAAATATTTTCACAAAAAAAAAAAAGAAAAAAAAAAAAGATGCCAGTGTATTTTTGAACTTCAACTACTATCAAAGTCCGATTCCTAAGGAAATGGATCATTGTTAGATTTAATAGTCTGACATTGAGTTTCTGAGTTAAGTCCAATACATGCCTCATATGCAAGTTTATTTCTTATTCACACAAAAAAAAAAAACAGCTAAAACAGCATTTAAAAACCATTTTTTATTAATGATCAAATGAGAAAGGTTCGAGGACACTCATATATTAGGGGGAGGACGTGAGGATATCATCTTGACCGCTAAATTAATCAGATAACAAAGTTTATAGTAATAAATATAAATTGAATTTAAAATGAAAATCTATTTTTCTCATTGAGTGTCTGTGGTAAATGCATATTTGTTTCAACTTACAAATCACGTTGCACGTAATCTATAAACATGTAAATTACAATTGTTCTCCCACCCTTCAAATATGTGTTGTCCTCCTGAAAACCCAACTCCTGATCAAATATCTGATATATTCCGACTCAAGTTATAAATTTATTTAGAAGGCATATAATAAGGGACCCTTTATATTTGGAGGATGAGACTTATTCGAAGAAAATGAAGGACTGCGAAGAAAGAGAAACTGAGAGGAGGGGAAAGTGCCGCGACCCAAAATTCTAGACCAAGACCGGCACTTAACAAACTCCAAAGTATACTCATACAACAAAGTATCTAAGTAGCTGAAGTAGCATATAAATGAAAATTCCAGTATCAAGTATATCAGTGCGTCTAAAATGACAATTAAATAAACTAGAATAGATTACTAAACTGGTTGGATGAAGCCATATTGAAAATGAAGGACATATAGCGAAGTAAGTCGTCACTCGAACCAGCAATGCAATTATCTGAAATAGAATGAGATAATGACGAGTGAGTCAAATTGACTCCATGAGTAAAAAACATGTCCATTATACTTTACATCAATTTCATATCATATAATACTTTCCAAGTTCATGTATATGATTGCAACATGCATAAATGAATGCACCAAGTATATCAAATAATGAACAGTCGTCACTATCGATCTAGACCCATATAAAACTAGATGAAACCACATGCTCGTGTATCGTCTTTACCAGACGTTGGTGGGGGATAATTATACATTTTCATTTTTATTATCAATTCCACTATTACACACTAATCACTACTTAAATAAGAAGCTGCAATTTTTTGAATTCTCATGCAATTGTAGACTTCCAACTTGAACAACATACTGACTGAGCTTTTACTATCCACCGCCGCCTTTCGTTTCCTATTATTCTCACAGCCACTCTCACCTCAGTGTAACTCGATAATGTTCTATTAGTTTCAAGTAGTTTGATCCTTTGTAACCACGCTCGTTAATTCTCGACACTCAGTCTTTAAAATTAGTTAACGGTTTCGTGTCTTTTATGGAGTCGGTGGACGATTGCACACTAACGACGTAATCCGTTTTCTGAAGAAAAATAGTCAACTGCAATTTATTAATGTTTTTTTTTTTTATGATAATGGGGTTTTCCCATGAAACAGAACGAACACAAAACATAGGCCATAAAAACAAAACAAAACCTCCTCAAGCTGGTCCAGGATTTGGAAACAGGGTACTCCGCTCCAACCCGGGAAATCCCTTACCAGCCAGAAGAAGCAGGATTGCATCAGCACGATCCCATGCCCATTCGTCCAACCTTGCCTTCAATGCTAATGAGTCAGCCACGCAGTTTTCATCCCTACGAATATGGCTCAGCTCCCAGCCTGGTCTGCACCCTCCGGTGCCTGCGCCTTTCACAGCCGTATTCATATTTTTTTTCCCTTACCAATCCAATCTGTTCCTTCTGCCATCCCAGATTCCCTTGACAATCCCCACCGATACGCCACGTCGTAGCTGGACTTTATCGTATAAAATCTCGAGAAGGAGTGCTTCCACACCCATGTACCGTCCACATAGTCAAGCCCAGAGACAAAAATGTTAATTACTCCACCAATGCTTTTCCACACATAGGAATCCGAAGGACGAGATCTCGATAGTAGCAGGCCAACACGACTAAAATACTTCTGTCTCATCACCCTGCTTAATAAAGAGTCTGGCAATGTCAAAAGTCTCCACAATTGCTTCATCAGGAGAGCCTCATTTAAACAATCCATGTATCTGAACCCAAGACCCCCAATGATTTCTCTCTGAGAAGGATTTCCTTCCTGACCCAATGAATGCTACAGTTTCCTTTCCTCCACCCCACCAAAAGTGAAGCATCAGATTATTCAACGTATCACACATGATCCTCGGTAACCTGAAACATCTCATAGAAAAAATGAGTTGGGATTGCAAGCAGACTTTGATCAGTATTTCCCTCCCTGACCAAGATAGCTTTAAATTCTTCCAATCCTGCAGCGTTTTGCACGTTTTCTCCTCGACCTCTTAAAATGTCTCTATTTTTTCTGCGAGTTTACTGCGGGCAGTCCTAAGTATTTTAAGTGTGAATGAACTGCTTTAATCCCAAGATAGCTGGCCATAACCATCTTCATTACATCCTATATGTTGGGACTGCAAGTGAATTCTGATTTATTCTGGTTTAACTTCTGACCTGCTAGTCTCTCGTACCTCCCAAACAGATTTTGTAGTTTCGCAAGTTGCCTTAGCTCCGCCTTCACAAAAATCATACAGTCATCCGCGAAAAGAAGGTGATTGATACTTTGCAAGTGCGGCGGTTCGGTGGTTTTGGTTCCAACTCCGGTCAACGACTTCAATCTCTCATGGATGGATTTCGTCCCCGACTAGTGAATTCGGTATGGATGGCGGGTTATCTTTGTTTCAGTCGTCGTTTCTTCCCCATGTTTTAGTGTGGGAGATCTATGTTTTTTGGCCTCTTTGGCCATATTTTTTAGCTTTTTGGCTTGAATAATTTCCACCATAACTCCTTACTTTATCCATAAACTTGTTTGGAACTCCTTGAGGAGGTATCTGCGTTTAGATTGATAGTCACCGTCGCGTGTGCGTGTGTGTGGTATTTGTGGATGTGCCTTTTCGGCCTGAACTATTAGCTGATCGACTACTGTTTCCACGATCAATCAAAAAAATCAACAATAATCGAAACAGCCGGCGACAAATTACGAGAGGTTGATTCTCGTAATCAAATTATTGTTGAGGCATGCTTTAATAATTTTAGTATGACTAAATTACCCTTATTTATCAATAGCTTACATTATATTTAAGTACAATTAAATCTAATCATGACTATAGATTAATTTGAATTGAACAATTAAGATTGCGTACTTGTCCTTCGTGAAACTTTTCCTGAATTAATAATCTCAATTTAGGGGGTTTATAAACCCACTTTCACAAAAAATTGAAAGTGTTTTGAAAGTGTTTTGAGTTTCATTTTTAACAACTTTCTTCTTAATCTAAGCTTCAAAACCTTTCCAAAATCTCAAACCTTCCTCCTAACATGTAATCTCAAAACCACAACAACGCCCTTCTTCATGTCTTTCTTCACCCGATCCAACCCCCCTCCATGCATCCGACCACCGCAACCCACTACCGCCGACACCGCACCACTGACCAAATCCCAATCTGCTCTCTGCCTTCGTCGTCGCCACCCCCGCAACCTCGACGACCCCTCGCGACCCCAGCAACTCCCTGCAACTCATCTCATATCGACACCTCAAACCCAACCACGACTATCCGAGACCCTCTCCGACCCCAATGCGAACCTCCAATTGCCTCAATCAACCCAAATTTGTCCCACTGTAATCGATCCGTCGCTTCAATAAATTCGCATCACCTTCGTCGGCGCCTGATTCGCCTGACTCGCAACCCATGACGAGCTCGATTAGACCACCGCAGCCCATGACGAGCTCGTCATCGCCTCCATCAGCTCAAATTCGACCAGATCCGCCACCGCCACTCAATTGGACTGCTTCAGACGAGTTACGGATTTTTTTGCATCGATTGGTGAGTGATCATGAATGCGGTAGGATCATCGACTTAGACGAGTTTGATTACCTATTCAAGTTGTTGTTGATTGGGATTTTGGGGTTGGAAAGAGTAGTCTTTTGCTCAGTTTTACTTCCAGTAGTTTTGAAGATCTTTCTCATACTATTGGTATGT
>JAWWMW010001005.1:0-26417 GCA_035048345.1 Echeveria elegans
TGTCACCTATTTGAGTTTTATAATTCTCATGTAAATCAGATCAAAATATCTTAAATACCCTCAAACATTGAATAATTTTTTTATTATAATTAAATGGATATTAATTGGATAATCTCAGCCATTGATTACAAGGTACATCTATGGTTATGACCTCTTTATACTTTTTATATTTAGACATTTTTTTACCTGATCTCTACCCTTAAACAAATCATATGTTGAATTCAAAATAATAAATATAAATTAAATATAAAAACAAAATATACTTTTCTATTTGGGCGTGCGTAATAAATGCAAATTTTGTTACACTTTACAAATCATGTGACATTCAACATATCAACATGTTGCACCTAAATTATAAACATATAAAGTTGAATTATCATTCCGTCATACAGATATTTGTTGTCTTACTTGAACATAATTCGAATTCCATAATATCATTTCGCACATGAACACTTCATAAGTACTCTTCAGTATTTCGATTCCAACTCACACCCACCATACATACTTCTCATAACATGTTGTCGGACATTATGTTGCCACGCCACATTTGTACCTGAAAGACTCTACAACAATGAAAATGAAATATTAGTATGTGATGATGATTTACAAAAATTAAAATGTACCAATTTACAAGAATTAGGATCAGCAATCAATCTTTTTACATTCATTCATACGTGATTTTAAAGAAAAAAAAATTTAAACCACTTGACTTTTTTTATAAAACATATATGTAGGATCGTTTAACTCTATGTAAAAGGACATCATATGTGCAGTCAAAACTCAAAAACTAAGAATGAAATCAATTGCTGTTATATTTTACACTATTCGTTTTGCTAGTTTGTTTATCAAAATATCACTAGTTGTTTGATAGGTAAATAGTAAATTCAAGTCCTCTTAGGATCAACGAAAACATCATATAATTTTTACGGTTGTAAAATGTTGTTGGCAGCACCGAAGCTGAATTCATGAAACTGATTATTGTAACCTTAAATATTAGTAGTCCAAGTTACCATATGAGATGCCAATTTCTAAACGAGATTGAGCGCAGTCAATTATATCTTGGAACTAATTAAGTTAATTTAAATGATTATCTGATTGTATGGCTTAGCAACAAATTCATTTTGGGAATAACAGTATATTTACCCAGACAGTGATTTAAACTATTTTTCAATAGGTGGAAAGAAATTAAGAAGAAAATTATAATCGAGTGAAAATTATTATATTTTAGATTCTTAAATTATTTGAGGACGGAAGGATCAAATTTCAACGGTTGATTTTGATTAAATCAATGGTTGAGATTTAAAATATTTTTTTAAATTAAAATAGGAAATGGATTAGCACAAAATACGAGGTGATTGAAATTGTAAAATTATCAATTACAACTATTGATTTAATCAAAATCAATGATTGAGATTTGATTCTTTCGTCCTCAAATAAATTTGTGATGTCCAAAAAAAAATCTTTCTCATATAATAATTTTATACTCTCTCTGTCCTCTTTTATTATTCCTGCTTTTCTTTTTGAGTGTCCCCTTATGTTCTTCATATTTCCTTTTATAGTAATTATTTTTCATCTTTTTCTCTCTCAATACACTATACTCTCTTTCTTACTATTCATTTTTCTTCTTTTACATTATTCTATCACTCACATAATTATTTTTTTCTCTCAATACACTATTTTTCTTACTTTATTACTATTCATTTTCCTATTTTTCTATTATTTTTTCATTCAGACAATCATTTTTCTCTCTCAATACACTATCTTTTTTACTTTATTACTATTTACTTTTTTATTTGTCTACTATTCATTCATTCACACCACTATTACAATCTTAATATTTATGTCAAATCATAAAATGTACAAAACATTTTAGGATGAAGGAAGTATATGGCTCTCTTTGTCCATCGAAATTTTATTGGGTACGAACTACGAATTACGAACCAAAGAGAGCCTAATATAATAATAAAAAAAAGAGGAAATTCCACCTCTTGCGGAGTTTCTCAATCGCAATCAGCACTCGCTTCCTCTCCACCGATTCAACTCCAATTCCTTCCTCCCCACCCATCATCATCATCATCATCATCATCATCATCATCTCTCTCTCATTCTTTTATTCCGATCATCATCATCATCATCATCATCTCCCCAACGCAACCCAACTCCTCTCTCTCTCTCCCTTTGATTCGTTAATTACCAACACAACACAACAATCTGCCGACGAACATTGATTCTGTTAATAAGTATAATTTCATCTCCAATTACTTGTCATAAGATCTGCGATTAGTTTTTTTTTTCTTTCGGTTTTTAGTTTCTGGGTGTTGATTGTTTGTGTCCTGATCCGAGTGTCTGCTGCCTATTCTGTTGATTTGTATTCCTGTCTTGATTTTTTTTTCTGGAGTGTTTGATGATGATGACGGTTGCTTGTTGGGTTGGATTTGAGTACTCCATGCATCTCTGTTCAGCAATTTCTTTCCTTTTTGGGATGACTTTCCATCCTTTTTTTTTACAATTCAATTTTGTCTTCAATTTCTGATCTAAGGTGTTTGATGATTTCAGATATTCTCCATTTTTTATCCAGCCCCCCTTGCCTTTTTTTAGCATCTTGATCTGCATGTTTGACTGTGCCTTGCGGTTTGCTTGTGTTGTCTTTCTGTCCTGCTGTTTGATGTTGATTGACTTGTTGCTCTTGTTGTTGCTGTTCTTCTTCTTGTTTCCTTGTATGTGCTTGCGTGATTGACTGATTGTATTGGATTAATGGATTATGTTTGCCAATTTGTTGACTTGTTGTTGCCCTTGTGTTTAAATGGAAATTGTCGCTGATGGAAATGTGCTCTTTGTTTGTAGGTTTTAAGACCCTACTCTTGCTGATCATTACCCACTTCAAGGTAGATACCGAACATCCATGATTCTCCTTGCGCTGACTTCTAGCTAGTTCAATTTCTGAATGGACTAAGTTACGTAGAGTTTAGTTATTCCACTTTTAGATGGAATGATCGAACTCAAAGGTCCAAAATATCTTCTAAAAATGTGAACTGAGTAGGTGTTGCTTGTTTGCGGGAATGTAATGGTGAATACTGTTGATGTTTTGTGCCTGTAGGATCCACGTTTGCAGAGCTACAGCTGTCGCAAAAGATAAGAAAGAGTTGTAGAAGAGTAGTAGAACCGATGGATGCCACCTCTAGTGGAACCCCAACTATTCAATACAACATTCCTGATCCGCCTGTTACTGAACTTGTCCTGTCTCCTTCACCATTTTATGAAAGATTAAAACGCCACTGTTATGGTGAGTCAAGTCCGGGAGACTTCCCTCTAGCAGCTAGCCCATCAATTGTGCTCCATGTTCTTACTGCATGCAACTTGGATCCTGAAGATCTTGCTAAATTAGAGGCGAGTGGTTTATTAAGTTGTTTCCTTGCGGCATTCTTTGCAATCATAGAATTGATAGTGCTGCTCATTGTTTTTGATTCCTGTTCTTGCAGGCTACTTGTTCCTTTTTTAGGCATCCTGCCAACTTCGCTCCCGATTTTGAACTTTCCATAGCGGAACTTGCCGCATTGGACATGTGTCAAAACAGAGCTATTTTTAAGCCCATGACTGATCAAGAACGTCAGGCATTGAAACTTAGATGCGGGGGGTCGTGGAAATTAGTACTGAGGTTTCTGAAAGCTGGAGAAGTGTGCACTAGGAGGGAGAAATCTCAGGCTATTGCTGGGCCAGGTCATAGCATCGCCGTGACTCTTAAAGGGGATGTCTACTCATTTGGCGCCAACAACTTAGGGCAGCTTGGACTTGGCACCACCGAAGAGGAATCACGGCCTCAGCCAATCAGGTCTTGAGTTTGTAACAGACTTCACAACAGTAACTTTATTGCAGGAAAACGGATATTAAAGAAATGCTACTTTCTTTTAGATCCTTGCAAGGAATTCGTATCATCCAGGCATGTGCTGGAGTGGCAAGGACCATGTTAATCAGTGATGCAGGAAAAGTTTATGCATTTGGAAAGGATACATTTGGCGAAGCTGAAAGTGGGGCTTTGGGAAATAAACACGTGACGACCCCGCAATTAGTCGAGTCTCTGAAAGACATTTTTGTGGTGCAAGCTGTGATTGGTAACTTTTTCTCTGCTGTGTTATCTAGAGAAGGAAGGGTATATACATTTTCATGGGGCGACGAATGCAAACTGGGTCACCAAACTGAAGCAACTGATATAGAGCCCCGCCCATTGTTGGGGGCTTTGGAGAACATACCAGTCATGCAGATTGCTGCAGGTTACTGCTACCTCCTCGCGCTAGCATGTGAACCAAGTGGCATGTGAGTTCCTCTTCCCATAATTATAATGAAAATTTCAGGAAAAAATCATTGAACTGCGGTGTGTGCCACTGTTATATTCCAGGTCTGTTTACTCTGTTGGTTGTGGGCTGGGTGGGAAACTCGGACATGGCACAAGAACCGATGAAAAATATCCTCGACTAATAGAGCAGTTCCGAACTCTGAATCTTCAGCCGATGGTAGTTGCAGCTGGTGCGTGGCATGCAGCAGTTAGTGGTAAAGATGGGCGTGTGTGCACATGGGGTTGGGGTCGTTATGGTTGCTTAGGCCATGGGAATGAGGATTGTGAATCAGTACCGAAAGTAGTTGAAGCACTAAGTAATGTAAAAGCTGTTCATGTTGCCACAGGAGATTACACAACATTTGTAGTGTCGGACGACGGAGATGTGTACTCTTTTGGGTGCAGTGAATCCTCTAGCCTCGGACACAATTCAGTAGATGCACAGGTTTGACTCCCTAAAACTCTCCGCTGTATAATCTTTGCTAGTTAATGTGCTGTAAGGATTTAGGGTTATTTTTAACTTTTTATTTTTTATTCTTAACCACCGGTTAAAGAACACCGTTTTGCGTTCCTATAGCTATTTCGGCAACTTCAAGTAAAATAGTTCACAAATAAATCATCAAAAAAACTATAAGAAACTAGGAAAACCATCAAAAATAAATCTGAAGATTCAAAGAAAAATGCACCAATAGGAAAATTGAATATAAAAAATCAAAAAGTCTAATTTTGTCTCTCTAAGTATTTGAGTTTAAATGTCTTAATTAAAGTTGCTGGAATAGTTGCCAAATTCCGGCATAGGAGGTGAAAATAAAATGATGCTCTTTTTACATGTGGTAAAAAGTGAAAACAATTAAAATCAGGTTGCTAAATAAATATGTTTCTGTTGTGTCCACAGGGAAACAGACAAGCGAATGTGTTGAGTCCAGAGCTGGTGACATCACTAAAGCAAGTGAATGAACCCATTGTACAAATAAGTCTCACAAATTCAATATACTGGAATGCTCACACCTTTGCCTTAACGGAATCTGGTAAGCTTTACGCATTTGGAGCTGGCGACAAAGGGCAGCTCGGCACGAGACTTCCTGCTAATCAGTTTGAACAATGCAAACCTGTGCTTGTTCAAGTCGATCTCAGTTAGAACATAACAGCTTAACTTGTCTATTACATCATCATTCTATTGTCTTATTTAGTGTAAATATGTACCATCTGTGATCTGTCCATTTGTACATAGAAGTAACTTGTGAAGTATCTGCAGGGTAGAATGGTTACATCCTAACGTAAGAATTACCCAATTCAAACAATCAATTTCTACTTGATTTGTAAAATTTGCATTATCATTTACTGTTTTAAACTCCTCTACATGTCATCTATTTGTCTGGCCAATCTGGTGCAATCACACCATCGTAGTGTTAAAGTATTTCAATCATCTTAAAGGATGAGCTTTTCTGTAATGAGGGGTCGTCACTTACTTAGAATTTGCTGATTTAGTTAGCAAATTTACTTAAGCTAAGGCATATTTTGGATCGAGTATTTATCATTGAACAATTTAACCAGCGCATATAATCAACAAGAAATTCGTAGCCTCCGTTCGGATGTGGGAGGAAAAGAAAATTTAGATGATAATTTTGACTTAAAATGAATATGTGCATTTGGTTGTAATGAAAAATATGAGAAAAATAAATGAATTAATGTCAAATTTTCCCTTCAACTTCATCACGAGAAAATCACTTTTCTTAATGTTTTATATTTCTCTACTGTTTTTCGCCACCAAGACAAAAGTCTTGTAGAAAATGCAGCATAGTTTTTTATAGTAAAAATGCATGATAAGAATATGCAAGTCACTATAGCCTTTAATCACTTTGGTGGACTTGTGCAGAGAATGCCAATGTAAGATCGTCTTAAAAGCGCGAGCGCCATTGATTATATCGGCTTGTTTTAAACATGAACTTGGTGCCCATCTTGCAGATGTAGACATGGGTATTTCCATGTAGTGAACAATGACTATACACATTGGGAAATGTATGCCATTGGAGGAAGCGCTAGCCCGAGGATTAATAGCCAAAAGAATCGATTTCTAGCTCCTAACGATAGGTTCAACAAAAAGGTTTTGGTGCTGTTTTGAAGCTCTATAATGTCTGATACTTGAATTGTATTTAACTGATTGATTTTGCTCATTAGGTGACAGTGATAAGAACGAATGAATGAAATGATGATGACCCATTTTCCACATTTTGTTTTTACTCTTGAAACTGAACTTCTGTAGCACTCTACTGATGTTCCTTTTACAAAGGTAATTTTTGATGCTGAATGCTACATTCCGAAGACCATGTGATTCTGTGCAGTGCAGAGTGACTGAAGAAACCTGACTGATGAGATTCAGATCAGCCTGAGACCATAAATATCGAATCAAAGTATAAGATCTGCCACATGGGGACTGATAAGCCATGGAGCTTCTGCCAAAAGTAGCAGACCATACAATATCTATCTACTGCTGCCGCAACAGTTACGTATTTGTTCTTCTTTTCAAGAATGGGTATGGTGATTCAGCTAAATGGGCATTTGCGTTAATGTTTCAATTACTGCATGTAGAGGCATCCATTGAAATAGCTATCTTACTCATACCTTAAGGAATTTGCAGCACCTTCCTTTTGTTGCTGGTTTATATTAAATTGAAGCTCACCCATCTTAGCCTCTTACATTTACTGCGTGTTGGTGACTTGGCTTATCCATAAGTCCAATGTCACTCGAAAGTATGGCAACGCCTGAAGACTGTTGTTGCAATAAGCTTAGTAAGTCTACGACTGTTGGTTAAGCACAGGCTTTAGGTCCGTACTGTAAGGCGTTATCGAATGAGTAACATTTATGCAGCTCGTAGCAAACAACATGCATAAATTTAGGAGGTACTAAACAGCTCGACCAGAGGTAAGCAAAAACTACAAAAGTCGGCTACCGGCAAGTCTGGTACAACTAGAGTAACATAGGAATAACACCAGTGAGTGAACTTCCCTTTGAATAATATTAGCAGAACCATTAGTACTCTGCGGGGGAGATGACAACCTGAGTGGCTAAAAAGATCTGCTGCTGCTTCCTGATTAGGGTCTCCAAAACATTTTGCTCTCGCATGTCATTGATACCAACATCATTGCAGTCAATCCCACAGTGTGGATTATTATCCTGCATAGCATTGATGCATTTTTAGTTATGGAGTAAAAGTAAATGTATGGTACTACAACTAGATGCCTGAGCTACTTTACCTAATTAAAATATATTAAAGTCAGTTGTTTACACTGTACCTTGAAACACATACCACCACGTATGAATATGGTTACAGCTCTTGAGTTAGCACAATGCTCGATATACAGCATTCCATCTTTTGTGGTTCCAAATGCTTTCTCTCAAACAAGACCAGCCTAAACATTAAGGAACAAAAGGCAAAGAGTTCAGGAAAACCATATAATTGAGAATACGATGCTATAAATGAAGGTCATTTTTGGTTTCACTGAGGTTGTTGACCTATCCATGTAAGATTAAGCTGCAGTAGCCAGTAACCATGGATTGGGGTTTTATTCATTTGATCAGCAGCCTTCATCATTGCAGTTTCATATTAATATACTAAAGATTCCAGAAAAGAGGGACATTTTAATGGAGACTATTACTCTCCATGGCCTAAAACTATGAACTTGTATTCTGTATGATCCTGGTTCTAATACAGATTAGAATACAACACAAATTGAGATCATAAAAACATGAGGGTTGAGAATTGAAATTGTGAGCAACTGTCTTTAACCTAATTCTTAGCAACACGGGTGATAAGCAGATACAAAGAAACAATTCATTTGAAGTAAAATAACACGATTCAAGGGGCCTGGAAAACTGGTTGCATTCATTTTGCATTTTCATGAGAACTTTAAGAAATTACGGGAACTGAATTATGACCTTTCCTAGCTTTTCTGATGTCAACTCCTGGAACCGGGGGACAATTCTACCACCAAAACGAAAACATCAACAAACAATTAAGACTGCATCCATATTAGGGTAGAACACGAGCAGAAAAAGCAATTTACTGACATACCAGTGGCTATTGCTATTAATTCCAGCTCTTCACCACCTACCCAATGAACAGCAGGTAAGTTTCTGTTCATCAGCAGGTGGTTAGCTTCACCATCAAAACCCCATTGGCATATTACCAAGGTGGCACCAACATCCAGTAACTCGGTCAAAATGACTGGTGAGAATAGTATTGCAGATGACTAGTCTTACTAAAGTATTTACCAAAAAATGTGAAACAGCATATCATATATGCTTTAGAGCAAAACTCTGGGCGGAGAATTGAGTAACGGAAGACCTCATCCCATTTACTTCGCATTTTTGAACCATTTCATCAAAGTATTTCTGTTCCTGAACACGTAATGTATTGAATTTTTCCACTGTGTCAATGCCAGCCTTATGCTTGGTTTTTGACTTCAGTGGTTCAAATGGGCAAGTCAATATTGCTATATTTGCATCCTCAATGACCTTCGGCATTTGTGGATGGCTCATATCCTTGTCAACGATAATACCACAGACCAGTTCAGTATCTTCCAGTTTCCCTCCAACTTTTCCCTATACCTTAATTAAATCCAGATTAACATCCTTTCTCTCTAAATCGGCAACCGCTAAAACAGCTTTGACACCAATCTCAGCCAAACTTTGTTCACATCTGTTCACACTAATGCAAAATGAAACATAATACATTCATCTTTGTCTCACAGGTATATCGTATATGATCAAGAAATTTCTTTGGTGAAAGCTAATAAGATTTTTGCAGAACATACAGCTCTAGGGTTATATGTATGTATTTTACTGCTCAATAACAGTTTGACACCGAAAAAGGTCTGGCGTGCTCTAAAAACATAGGGGCTCATCTTGTGAACAAAACAAAAAAAAATTAAACATTGACATTTTATTTGCAATGTTTTTATGTATTACAAGATATGTCGCCTGAAAGCTACCATCACTTTGCAAATATATAAAGTCTCGGTAAGATATTTGATACAACCTGATCATTCGATTATGAACGCAGCGCCGGAAGTATGAAAATCATATTGATGATGCTGTTATGAGCATGCTCCATTCCACATTCAGAATAATTTCATTAGCTAATGAAGTCTCCATAGCTCAGAAGCTAAACCAAAGAAACTTACATCCTCGGAAGACAAAGTCGTCTGAACCAAAGGCTCAATATCGGAAGCATAAAACTCCAACTTCTCAGAAATCTTCTCCAAATGTTCAGCAGCGATCCCCGATGCCATCTCTTTTTTTTTTCTTTTTCTTGGATCATAGGGTTTCACATGCCATTGATGGTGATTGAACCTTGACCTTTGATTCAAAAGCAAATGTCTTTTACCACTTGACCACCACTCAATTGGCCCGAGCAGCTCTAGTTGGATGTATACCACGCTCAAGCAGCTTCTCCAACAGCTCAAGAAGTCCACCAGCCAAAACCACAACCCCAGTCCAGCTTCGAAATCTGATTTTCCACATCCATCTGCTCCAGTATGGTCGCTCCATCATTTTGCCTAATCCGTTTATCAAACCGACCCGTATTTAATTCGACCTGTATCGACCCGACCCGTTTGGTTCCGGGTCTGGATTCAACTGCCGGAGACTCGTAACTTCTACTTCTAGTCTCGATTGCTGATGAATCTGATCCTCTTCAAGTATTGTTAGGTTGCGTTCGCGACGTGATTTCGTGCGCTCTGTTGTTGCTGATCTTGAGAGGTTATTTGCAGCAGAAAAGGTGTCGCATTTCGTTCATTTCTTTGATAAAAAAAATTTCCGGTGATGAGATGATGTTTGAGTCAATTTTAGGGTTCTTTTCCGGGCTGTGTCTGAGGATTGATTGAAGCAAAGAGATTTATTTATTTATTATTGAGTTACTTTGACTATGAGCTGTGAATTCCCAAATTCTGAGATTTTTAGGGTTTAGCAGTTGATACTTGGTACAATTTTTTATATTTTTTATCTCAATACATCTCTTTTATGTGGAAGATTGAAATTTGTTTTCCTTTTTCAAGCTCAAGAATACTAAAACCCTTCGATTCTCTTCAGGCAGATTCAACAAAGTTATCAATACTGCTTGAATGGAAGGTAACTCATATGCCAGCTAGAATTTGATTTTCTTTTTAGTTGGCAATGTACTGAATGTAGTAACTGAAAATATATTCTAGGGGTTTGATGATGAATATTGGAAGTGTGTGTACTATTAGGGGATAATCATGAGAAGATTGGAAGGAGGGGACGGGCTGCGGTGGTTGTTCTTGGTGATATTGGTCGCAGTCCGCGCATGCAGTACCACGCTCTTTCACTTGCTCGCCAAGTATGTAGTAATTTTCGAATTTCTTTTCATGGTTACGGATTTAGTTACGGGTTGATTATTGACTCAGTATTATACTGCGGCTAGCGAACTTTACTGGCTGAGTTTATTGTGAATGAACATACATCCCAGTACCTACATATAGGTTTTGAAATGCATGTCATTCCCTTGCGAATTCAGACTTTGCCAAGTATGGTTAATTTAGCTAAACAAATACTAAATACATAGTGATTTTTTACGTTTTCGATGTGTGACCCTTGATTACACTTCGCATGGTGTTCAATTTCCCCGTAAGCATCTGCAAGGACTTTAACTTCATTCAAGAAAAAAATGTGGCTGATATTCGCATTTTAGTGTGAAAGACGGTCGCAGACCTTATGTTGAGGCAAAGCAGATGACATCCTCAAAGTAAAACTCACAGCGTACAATAAGTAAATATGCATTTTTTCGCTTAACAAAAACATTTTCTATAGCTCTTTCCACTTAATGTTGGAATACTGTTACACTAAATATACAAACTACTGATAAATGATGATATTGTGGCTCTGGCTCTATATATAGAAGCTCTGGGAAAAGCTGACATTTCTTTAAAGTTTTAAGGAAAGTGAGTTAGGCTGCATGCGTTAAGAAATATGCTGTTATAGAAGCCCAATATTCACTTACGGTCAGTGCCATTATTTGTGCTTGACGGTGATGCTTGAATTGTACTTGATCAATTTATTCATTTACAGGCATCTCTGGAAGTTGATATAGTTTCGTATGGAGGTACACATTTTCCACTGTGATTTAGTTGTTGTGCCTGTATTTGACTTGTTTTAAGTAGGAAACTCAAAAATCAAGCATCATATATCTCATTGTTGACTAATGACTATATTTGACAAATTATCGCTTAACTGGGTGAACGTCATTGATAGGTTCTATTCCGCATTCAGCTGTTCTAGAGAACAAACTTATTCATATTCATGAAATGGTAACTGAGAGACTCTATTTTTTCCACCACCAATCACTGTATTGAATTGAATCTCCTTATTTAGGATCATTAATCACTAGTGTGAATCAAACCTTATGCAGCAACACTGGCCAAAAGTTCTTCAAGGCCTTCCAAAGATAACATATCCCTTCATGCTTTTGATCAAGGCTGTAGTTCAGTTCTTGATGCTCTTCTGGTTTCTTTGTGTCAAGATACCTTCTCCAGATGTATTTATTGTTCAGGTGGGTATATCAACATTTTTCATCCAAAATTTATTGTGGGTATGTGTGGCCCCTGATTCATTTCTGAGCTTATCTACGTGTGCCTTCTTTGCAACAGAATCCCCCATCAATTCCAACCTTGGTGGCTGTTAAATGGGCAAGCTGGCTGCGGAGTGCTTCATTTATTGTAGACTGGCATAACTTTGGTTACACACTATTAGGGTTATCTCTTGGGAGAAACAACCGTTTAGTAGCTATCTATCATTGGTAAATTTTCCACTTCTTTGTAGGCTCTATTTAATGGATTTTTTGGCACTTTATATCCCGCGAATCATACGGAATAAAAACTTTGCATAGGTTTGAGAAGCATTATGGGAGTCAATCAGATGGTGCTCTTTGTGTGACCAAGGCGATGCAGCACGAATTAGCTCAGAATTGGGGAATCAGGTAACAGAACGTCCTAGTTTTCTTAGCTCTGCAATCTTTTTGTTAATGTTTGGTTTCTTACTAAACATGGATGTTATTTTCTGATATGTTCTCATAGGGCGACTGTGTTGTATGATCAACCCCCTGAGTTTTTCAAGCCTACTCCACTACAAGAAAAACACAAGGTCAGCTTTCATTGTATAATATTTCATCACCAACTTTTACATAAACTAAAATGTAAATACGTGCAGTTGTTTTGTAGATTACATGACCCCCTCACCCAAAGTCAGGCAGTTCAAGATTGTGTTAGCGCGGGTAACGTATAAGAATTAAGTTATCACAGACCCGCCCTATCACGTTGATACTCAATTTAAAGGAAAATTATGATTTATCTTGCAGGAGTACAAAAAGAGGCAAATATTGCAATAACAGAGACTTTGTTCTCTCACCAAAACGGTGCTGATATATTTTTGAAGACTAACAGACCTGCTCTTGTTGTAAGCAGTACAAGTTGGTGGGTGCTCGTCGTGGTCTTACCTTTAGTCGTATGAATGATTTAAATTGTCATTTGATTATTGATTTATTTCTGAATAAATTCCACAAATATATAGTTTGTGTTGTTACAATGACTGGTTGTGTGTTACAATGCCGACCTATTTGAGTGTATTGCAAGTTGCAGTTATGAGTCATTTTCTTGTTTCAAGTGGTGACTTGTTTATCAAAATTTAGCTAAACGCAGGATTTATGGTGCCGTTTCAATTGTAAACCTTTAAAAATGTTTCAGGACTCCGGATGAAGATTTTGGTACGCTATTAGAGGCTGCAGTTATGTATGATAGACGCGTATCTGCGATTTTAGGGGAAAATGATTCAACCATGGACAGCGCCGTTTGGAAAGAGATCAACGATGGTAGACAATATCTGTATCCAAGGCTATTGTTTGTCATCACCGGTACTGCTTTCAATCTGATTATCATACTTTATGTTTCTCTCAACTTTTTTTTTGCTTCGCTGACATTGAAATGCCTACTGCGTGCTCCGACGTTCGCTTCATGTTGTAATCGTTTGTCTCATATTCAGGCAAAGGACCAGATAAAGCCAAATATGAAGAAAAAATGAGGAAGCTGCATCTCAAGCGTGTGGCATTTCGCACTATGTGGCTGACAGCTGAGGATTACCCCCTTCTTCTTGGTTAGTCATCAACAGAGGTTATTTTCCATAATTTTCAGTTGATGAATTTGGCTTTCTTTTCATTTTTCGCATTTGCAGGATCTGCTGACCTAGGTGTTTGCTTGCACACTTCATCATCTGGTTTGGATCTTCCTATGAAGGTGCTCGTTTTTTACTAGTTTCAGACATTTTCAAAACTCTCTTGTATTGAATGAACTCAATGAAGCGCATTTAGTGTGAGGTTAACAATGCATGATGTCAGGTTGTGGATATGTTTGGATGTGGGCTGCCCGTTTGTGCTGCTTCTTATTCATGGTCAGTCCTTCAAAGTTTACTCCAAAGTCCAAATCAAGTTATTTTTTCTATATTACGTAGTATTTGTATTTTGTATGCATACCTCAACTCTCTTTTCTTTTCCATTTTTATTCTTTTTTTCATTGAAGTATTGATGAACTTGTCAAAGTTGAGGAAAATGGGCTTCTCTTTTCATCGTCATCAGAACTAGCTGATGAGCTCCTGGTAAATGGCATTCGATTATCTCTCTTTTATTCTTTCATTGCATATTTTTTATAGTTTCAAGTTATGAGTGATAATCAAGAAAGCTACAGAGTGGAACTGTTGATCTGTTCCATGTGATGTTATTATAAACCTAGGATTCAGTGTGCTAGTAATTCTGTACTATTTAAGCTCGTGTACTATTTTTGTCTCATCTCAGCTTTAGTCAACTTTCGTGTAGTATGATGAGCTTTAGCTCAATTGTGGCTTGACTTCGGCAGCAGCAACTGATTTTCACTGTGTGTTTTTGCATGAAATAAAAAAGATTATGTCAATGGCATTAGCTTCTAACAACAGTTCTTAAATCCTCATTGCAGATGCTCTTTAAGGGATTTCCCGAACAATCTTCTGCATTACAATCACTTAAAAATGGTGCTCTTAGAGCTGGTTCATCCAGTTGGGATTCAGAGTGGGAGGAACATGCCAAGCCCTTGATATCCAAGGTAAGAACACAATCTCATAACTTTATGTTACTGGCGACCTCAGGTGTAGCAGCTTTCTCATGGAACTGTAGAATAAGATTCCCGACTGGCGACTACTTTTCGTCTATCTATCTTGGTTACTTTTAATGTTCTGATACAACTGATCTACTTGAGAAAAAGCATCACAGTTCTTCAGGCATATACCATTATTTGTGTTTTCTTTTATCTAGACAATGTGATCGAATTTGCAGGTCATCTCTCAAAGGCAGAAATGATGCACACAGATGAGCTCCGTGAAGACCCATTCCAGAAAGCATTTTACTGACAAGAGTGCGTGTGGCTCAGCCTAGTTACGGTCAAATGAACCACGGATGCATGTTTCTAAACCCTCTATATACAACATGCATCACCGAGAGTTGGATGGAAATAAACTGAAATGTAAAGTTAAAAGGATGATTGGGTGGAAAGTTTATAGCTTCAAACACAAATGCTTGTTTTCTTTGCATTTTCTATCCACCAAAGGGTAGGAGAAATAAGTCATCTTCTATGTTAGTGTACAATGCATACCTAAGAGCATCAGTGTCATCTAAGAGGAAGGTCTCTCAAAATTAATCTACAATTACGCCCCGTTTGATTGCGGGAGAAAAGGTGAGGAAAAAAAATTAAAGAAAAATGATTTTCTCATGAGAAAGTTGTAAAAAAAACTGATTCCAATTTGTCTATTTTTTGCATTTTTTTTCCTTACAACCAAACACATAATTTCATTTTTACTCAAAATTTTCATTTCCTCTTCTTTCCTCTCACAACCAAACGGAGCCTTAGTATTTTAGGAATTTTTTTTCTTATAGATTGTTTGGATGCGTATGCTCTGTTATAACTACCGAGTGTCTTGTTGTTGTCGTGGTGCTTCGTAGAACCAGAGCATCCGGGGTGACCAGGGGCAAGTTGGTGATGCCGAGGCATTCATTTTCATTCACGCTGAAATAATGAGTGTCTTCCAGCTATCTGTTTGCTACACTCCAATTCAATTTTGTTTAATCATATTCAACATCTACACATTCACATCCACATCAACTCGATACAACTTGAGAAACTTATTAAAAAAAAAGTCAAAAGCTTACTCCGCCTCTGACCTGTGACTATTATCACTCTGGTTTCATATACTATATACCATCTGATCATATGAGTTATGGTGTTGAGTCAACAAATGTATAATCGGCACGACAAGATATGAACGAATGTTTACATTGTACCTAAAAATTTGGTCAAAACATTGCTCCAATTTTTGTCATTAGAGCTAGTCAACGATGCATAATTTGAGATTTGACATGGAGCAATTCAATACAGGCTTAAATGAATATACAGTACCCACTCTTTGTATACTAGTAATAGGAGCACGGTAAAACCTGATCGTGTGGAAGGAGGAGGTTAGAGAGATAGGGGATAGTTTTAACAGTGGAGGTTAGAGAGATCGGGATTAAACGTGGTGTTATTAAACTTGGAGGTTAGAGGAATATGTCAGAGGGGTAATTTAGTCAGAATTTGTTGTCATTAACCGGTAATAGAAGTGTTTAGACTTTATTACTGTAAATTATTTTTATGAAATGACGTTTTTGAAAAGGGTAAAATATTTACACCATTCATTAGATGATGAGAAGCTTATTAGTATTAACAAGACTTTTCCGATTGAAGGATATTTGCCATTGAAAATATTTTACCCTTTGCATGGACTCAATATATTGTCCAATGCCCAACTTGTGTTATGCAGTCCGACATTTTTATTTCCGAAAAAAAAACACACACACACAACATGTCTCTCGTATTTTAGAGTTCAGACACAAACTTAGCTCCTTCCCCATAACAACGATCCACTTGTACCCAATCATATTATCCCACGTGTCGCCATGTCCAACTATCTCATCCCCAGCTCCCCTATTTAAACCCACCACACCATTCAACATATTCATCAAATTCACACTTCTCAAATTTCAAATCAAACAAAAACAGAACATAGCAGAGACCGCTTCAATGAAGATCAAAAACTGGCTAAAGCAGAAGAACTCCGTCACTTCCTCCGCCGTCGACGGCGGCTCTACCCCTTCGCACTACTACCCTTCCTCCTCTTCATCTTCTTATTATTCAACACCTTCCTCCACCGTCAGTAGCACCAGCAGTTTACAGAGCAACCTCTCTCTCCAAACACTCCCATCCGTTCCTTCTCTGCAAACCGTCCTCTCACCTCAATCTTCTCTGCAGCTCTCCATAACCCATAACCTCATCTCATCTCTTCACTCCCACTCCCACACCCACACCATCTCTTCTCTCGCCGTCAGCCTTCAACATCGTCTCCTCTACGCTGCCTCCGGCAACCAAATCGCCGTCCACGATCTTGAGACTCTCGCCCTCGTCGACGCATTCGACGCCAACGACCCTTCATCCGGCTCCGTCAAATCAATCGCTTTCTGTAAAGGAAACGTCATAAGCTCTCACCAGAATGGAAAAATCAAAGTCTGGAAATTTCAGAAAAAACAGAGCAACGAAAAGCATAAACTTGTAACGACTCTGCCCACGGTCAACGACAAGCTACGCAGACTCATCTGCCCGGGCAGCTACGTGCAGGTTCGAAGGCACAAAAAGCGGATGTGGATCGAGCACAACGACGCCGTTTCGGGACTCGCTGTTGCAGGTTCAGAGCTCAATTTGATGTGCTCTGTTTCATGGGATAAGAGTTTGAAGATATGGAAGCAGAGTGACTTCAGATGTCAACAGTCTATTCCTGCGCATGAAGACGCAGTCAACGCCGTCGTTTTATCAAAAGATGGGACTGTCTACACGGGTTGCGCTGACGGACGGATCCGGGTCTGGACCCGACCCGGTGGATCCGACAAAAAGTACATGTTACTAGCCACCTTGGAGAAGCACAAGTCGGCTGTGAACGCGTTGGCTTTAAGTGCCGATGGCGGTACGTTGTATTCCGGCGCGTGCGATAGGTCGATATTGGTATGGGAGAGGGAGGATAGTTCGAGCTACATGGCTGTGAGCGGAGCCTTGCGAGGCCACGGAAAGGCGATATTGTGTTTGGTTAGTCATGGTGATATGTTGATGAGCGGGTCGGCGGATCGGACCGTGAGGATATGGGCTAAGGGAGGTGACGGAAGGTTTTGTTGCTTGGCTGTGCTTGATGGGCATCGGATTCGGAGCCCCGTTAAGTCAATTGTGGCAGTTTCCGGGTCGGGTGGGTCGGTTTCGGTTTATAGTGGCGGGTTTGATGGTGAGATTCGGGCATGGGAGGTTACCGTTTCTGATTTTGTCAAGGATTCATCTTCCACATTTTTATTCAATGAAAGATGACACGAAATGTGAATGTCAAATGGTAAATACGTTCAGTTCTTTTTTCACCATGTATAATTTCATATATTCAAGGATCTAAGATTTTATTTTTTGAAAAATTAATATTTTAGCTAATCGAATTTCATAAGCATTTATTCCATTTCTTAACGTTGCATGGTTAGTACAAATTCAACCATCCATGAAACACCGAAAATTTAAAATTAAAATAGAATAAACTTGTTAGATGCATCGGAATAAATCTTAATCATCATCGTAAAATCATATCCGTTGAATTAAGCATAATTTCTTAAATTGTAAATTGATCTTACATGATGCGGAAGCTTTAATTCATAAACGATAAATCTGAAACGACAAACTTGAATTATGTACGCAATGTACCATGGGTTGGTGTTTCCAGTCTATCTGCATGTTTCTATTCAGCAGTCTCTTGATAGTGGAGAAGTTCTATAAAGTAATGCAGTAGACCGGAGACCATAACTCCATATTTATAGTTTTACACTAATTGTTATAAATCGAGATACTTACTAAATCTGTCTCTCAAAAATATTAGTATTATCTCTCTAGTATGTACACGATATTATCTAATGACATATTTTTCATCTCAAATTTTAAGTTAATATTGATCACTAGATTATTGAGATTTATCTTTAATAATAGCAATATACGATTATATAACGATCCCAACTTGAATGCATTCGGGGTGATTTGAACTCTATACTTTTCAGTATGTGAAAAATACAATTAATTATAGCGTCATTTTGATACAAAGTGATGTTATTTCGAAAATGTCCGAAATAATGCAAATATGGTCTAAATTTTAAAATAATATAAAATAACCAAAGTTGTATAATTTTTTTTTTTTTGATAATAGTTTACATGGGTACAAACATAAGAAAGTTGTATGTTAGAAAACTAATACATAGATGTCAATTTTTCGAAATTGTCCATTATGAACGTAGAAAACTAATACATAGATGTCAATTTGTCGCAAAAAAGATAATCGAATTGAATTTGTATGTTAGTGTTTTCGTGCCATCAAGAGAGGTTGATTGAGTAGTACTGCTAGTCTGCTAACTTTAATTTGTGCCAATTACCATGAACATGTGTGTGAGGTTGGGTTTGTTTAGATTAATGAAAGAAGCTATTCTATTCTTTGCCGGAAAACAGAGGTTATTGTATTGGAACATGAAAGCATCACGCGAGCTCCGGACTATTAGATTGTTTAATCCAATTTTAAATGCGATTAATCAATCATGTGACAAAAGTTTACTTGATATCCGGCAGCAACTTGACCTTGATAAGTGTATTATTTATGGAAGAATCAATCTTATTATGTCGATAACAAGTCATTTGGAAACTTTTACAAAAAAAGTGATTTATAGTAAGAGAAGGTTTTCTAGGATGAACGTACGTTCAGATAAAGATAATAAATTTTGTGATCCTTTTTATCGAAAACAATCCTCTCACAATCACGAAATGAATTTTATATATCAAAAAAAATATGCGAAGTATTTTATGCAATGCATTTGGAACTTCTTTTTTGAAATGTCTACATTTTATTAGATATTTTCAGAGGTTTTCTTCATTTTTTGTATTTTGGATGCAAACCACTCTCTTATAAATCCAGAAACATCAGAAAATTTATAAAGCTTTCTGATTCTTGTTGTTGTTGAAAATCTTAAGAATTTCACAACATAAATTTCAAAATGTATTTCATAAGATAGATTGCATGTCTGAAGTACTTTAGTATATTTATAATTATTTTACATTGAATTTTATTTTATAAATGCTGTCATTTATTATGTGGTTTGTTTTTAGTTCAATTATTTTTGTGATGCTGACTTTGTTGGAATTTTTATGGCTTTTCGGATTCTTTTTCGTATGTTTAGAATTTTTTACATTTTTCAAACATCTAACTTAACAATGAATGGGTTGTTGGATTTTAACGGAGTTCATCTCATGAGAAGTTTAGAGGCTGGAGAGGCAGCAAGGAGAGCAGAAGACAAGAAGGTTTCTAAATACGAGGCTGGTTGTTCGGCTAATAGGATTATCTTTGAGCTCTTTATTATGGAGTCTTTAGGAGGTTTTGGAGGAAGAACAGATCTGCTTATGAGGACAATAGCGGCGAGATGGGCTGCAGTCAAGGGACTGGAACCTTACATTAAAGCAGAGAAGTTATCATTTGTCTCGCAGAAGGCGTTGACAAATGGTTTTCTACTACGCATTGACTAAGTGTTCATTTTTGTTTCATTTGTAAGTGTTATTTTGAGTCATAAGAATGAATCATCATTTCATGAGAGTATAATCCTCGCCTGCTCCAATCTGAAACTTTTTAGATAGCTTTTGCTTGAAAATTTCCCAGAGCTAGAGCCCATCCAGATCAGTTTATCATTTTTATTTTCAAAATTGACATTCATGTAGTACTCCTTAACTTCTTCCGGGATACTATCTAGGAATTTCTCCCTTCTAGCTCTGTGTTCCAGCCAACTTTTAATTGACTGGCCTGTTTTGTAAATTCTATAGGTCACTCCGTAATGCCACATGACTTTTTCAATTTTCATCGAACCATCCCCCACTTCCCAATATGATCTATAGCGTATTCTCTCCACATGTTTACTGATGTTGTTCCATATAGGAGAACCCTTCTTTCCAGTCTCAAATCTCGATCTCACAAACCTACACCATAAGCTATCCTGTTTGAGATAATTCCAGGCCAATTTACCATGGAAAGCCTTCATATTATCCTGCAGTCTCCGTATACCGAGACCTCCTTCATTCTTTGGACAGCAGACCATGTCAAAATTTACCCAGTGATGTTTCTTATTTTCACCTCGATCCCACAAAAAGTTGGATATAATGCTCCCCATGTTTCTCAGTGTTTTCCTGGGGACTGGAAGAATCGAAAGCACATGTGTACTCATCGAAAACAGGAATGACTTGATAAGAGTACATCTCCCAGCCATACTAAGGAGCTTCTTCATTCAGTCACTAATTCTGCTCTTCAAGTTATCAAGAAGATACGTAAAATAATTCACCTTTATCCTCCCATGTATGAGCGGAGCTCCCAGGTAGCTTGTAGGCAGAGTTGACTCTTTAAACCTGGTACACTCAATGGCCTTTTTCTTCTTATCCCCCTCAATATGTTTGGAGAAAAAGATCTGACTTTTATCAGGGTTGAGCACCTCTCCTGAAATATCACAGAAACTCTTGATAGACTGCATCAGTTTGGCTAAGCTGTGAGGGCAGTCTTTAGAAAAGATCAGGATGTCATCCGTAAATAACAGATGGCTAATCTGCATTGCACCCTTTTTTGTTGTATACGCCTTGATTTCCTTCTCCTCCATTTTCTGATTGATCTCTCTTGACATCCATTCCATGGCTAGCACAAATAGGCTAGGGGAAAGATGACCCCCCTGTCTCACTCTGCATGATGATTTAAAGAAGCTAAAGAAGCTGTTTTCAATACCTATAGAATACCAATTATTAGAGATACATCTATAAACGAGATCACACCATTGTTCACAAAAACCAAAAGCCCTCATAATTCTAATAAGAAAATTCCATGAAATCCGGTCATATGCCTTTGACATGTCCAATTTAATGATTACATTCTCGTCCCTCCCTTCCTTATGCTGATCATGAGCAAGGTCATGGGCAAGAACTATGTTTTCATGGATATTGCGATCCTTCACAAAACCAGCCAGCTCGAGACTGATAATACT
This sequence comes from Echeveria elegans, assembly GCA_035048345.1. Classification (NCBI taxonomy): domain Eukaryota; kingdom Viridiplantae; phylum Streptophyta; class Magnoliopsida; order Saxifragales; family Crassulaceae; genus Echeveria; species Echeveria elegans. The sequence goes on from JAWWMW010001005.1 coordinate 21,522, forward strand.
TGGCAGAATTTCTCCCAGCCGGTTACCAAGGATTCTCGATATTATCTTATGGTTAACATTGCATAGACTAATCGGTCGCAGGTGATCAATCTTAAACGGCTCCTTGATTTTCAGGATCAATGTGAGGTTAGTAGCTGACCATGATGTTGGGATTTGAAACCCCTTGAAAAAATATTGTATAGCTTCGGTTAACTCCTCCCTAATGATCTCCCAGGCAAATATGTAAAACTGAACTGAAAAGCCATCAGGGCCCGGGGCTCCATCTCGGTTCATACCAAATAATGCATTTTTGATATCATTGATATCAGGGATTTCAGTAATTCGACTATTCATTTCTCCGGTTACAAGAGGGTTGATCAGTTCCATCATTTCCATCGGCGGCGGACGTGTGTACTGATTGAATAGTGAATCATAATACTGCATTGCTTCGCTACCAATATATTTCTTTTCCTTTGTGTACGTTCCATCTGGTTTTTTTAGTTGAAAATTGTTCCGGATTCTCCTAGCTTTAATAGTTGCATGGTAGAAAGCCGAGTTCCTATCACCATCTTTAAGCCAATTAACCCTAGTTTTATCCTTAGCCATCGCTTCCTTTATCCGAAGGATGTTATCCAGGTCAGATTGATACTTGTCTATACTATTAGCCACATCCTCATTCCATTCTTTTTCCTGCTCCTCCTACATAGCCCCTATATTTGCCATAATGATCTCTTCTTTTCTGTTAACATCTCCAAAGACATTCCAGTTCCATGTCCGAAGAGCTTTCCGAAGCTTTTTAAGTTTTAACGAGAAGTTCTTCATTGGGTTGACATGCAAATTCTCCTGCCAATTGATTATTAAAATAATCCAACAACCTGGGGTGCCCTAAATAAGGGCGCATACGCAGGAAGGCGGCCCCACTACTTCTTCATTCAGGGGAAAGAGACTAGCCTCATTACTTTCCACTGGGCGAGAGGTGCAACTAACCCACCTAGCCACTCATCAATCACGGTGTTCAGCTGACTTGCACTGATAGACCCCTATTATATTGAAATTAGGCGCCCATCTTTTTACCATTGTCAACTAATCTCTTCAATGTTAGATTCTACTCATATTCAATTCAACTATGAGACCAAGGTGTCTGCCGTCATTGATACATCCGACCATAGCTGTCAAGTTTGCATGATGTATACTCATAATACAACTGTAGGGGGAGATTAGTTATCTTAGCTACAATCTACCCCATCCCACGAAAAGTTCCGTGGAGCGCATGGATCTGCTGCCCAGTCTTTTATTACTCCATAGGTGGCCCGGATGCTCCTCATTGCGCCGACAGACGATTTAATAGCGTTAATTTTTTTCAAAAAGAAAATACAAGTATCACGGGATAAAATATTTTTTTCTCCACTTACCCCGAAAAATTCTCGACCAGGAAAACCTCAAGGGCATTGATGATGGGTGGAAGGTCTGAAATTGCAATTTTTCTACCGTGTAATTGTACCAATAATTACCCTGGGCCTCGGTATAATATATGGTGATGGAGTATAAATAGTCAGGAATTGTAGTTCCCTGATTTATGCCTTGACTTTGGTGTCCAATGCCTAGTTTGGTTTGACAAAAGAATCTGGACTTCGCCAAAATACAAGACAAAGAAATACTTGTCATTTGGACTGTTTGGCTTCCACCAGAAAAGAATCGGGAGCACTTGCATTTTCCGGAGTCACTGCACTACTTATGAAAGCTTGTGGCAGCCGGCAGCTGTCCTCCACATCCACATTAGATGTGATATTGGTGCTAATGGTGTTCATCGTTGAACTCTGAAATTGAGTGTTCAATTTAGGTTAAGGATTCAATTGTGATTCGATCTGTTTCAATGCAACTAGACAGATAGTAAAACGTTACAGACGTTGAAATGACACAGAGATTGATAACCCGGTTCGGCTCCTTTAAGGCTTAGTCCGGCGGCTTCTCTTCAAGCACGGTGGAAACAATTCACTAATTTGAAACGATCTTACACAACACTTATTACCCCAGGTAATGTTCGAGCTAAGGAAGTATCTAGTGAAAATATCTAAGAAAACATCAGTCCTTTGATACAAGACCCCGTCTTGATGTCCACCAGTCCAGACCCAGTCTGAACTATCCCGCACTTGTGTTCTCCTTCTCGGTCTACACAACACAGTTTCTGAAGCTTGTACAGCTGATCGGCGTTTGTCTGATTATCACCGTTACGTGAATATATGAACGTCGGAGTATGGCTCTTGTTAGTGGAACCATATCTGGTGCAACCACGCAAGTAGATGCACCGCTACTTCTTTCGTCTTTTCGGCACCCTTCGGCTCAGAATCTGATTTTGACGTAAACTACAGAATTATAGCTGATTCAAAGAGCTACAATTCTCTAGTTTACATCGAAATCAGATTCTAAGCCAAAGGGTTCCGAAAACGGATGCGAAGTTATGGTTCAGTTTAAAACAACACTGAACAAAACAGATTTGACCTTTGTTGCTTATGGGGCTTGTTGTGAACATATTACTTGTCTGTTGAAATTGTTCTATATATTGTTGAAAAGCTGATTCAAAGATCTAGAATTCTTTAGTTTACGTCAAAATCAGATTCAGACCCGAAAGATGCCGTAAATGGGTGCGAAGTTACGGTGCTGCGAGTGGCAGCGCATCACCAGATCAGAATCCCTTGTCAGTGTCACGGATTTGTACTTTACCTTTTTGTATTTTGACGTCTATAATTTTGGAGATGAATTTCGATTCTTCTATATATATGGTTGCTTTCCTTTCAAGCAATATCTCAACTTTCCATACTTGATATTCAAAATTTCCTTCCTGATAATGTTGCCAAAATTGCCTTAAATAATATTTGGGCAATATCCATATTTCAAATAATCTGATTTACTTGATTTAATCAGATTATGCTCCACCGTCACTTGATTATCATGAAATAATCAATCTTTATCAACTGTCCTTAGATAAAGATATTCGGGCTCCAGTCGGCAGTGACATGACATTTGCTGAGTAGAATCCGCTTGACTCAGCCTGATGTTTCAGACGTTGGGTCGATTCACCCACTGTGTCAAACATTCATAATTAACATTGTATTCAAAAAGATTACCATCCATAAGCACCGAACTTCATGGTGCTCTCAAACTCCACTTATATGGGTCCCAAACACGGTCACTTACATCATCCGAAACCTGCAAATGTCATAGATATATCTAATAAGTTTATTAAATTGACTTTTTATCAGAAAAACAATTTTTTCCCTTGTTGAAGTGAAAAAGTTTACCAAATTATCCTATCTTCATTTCCGAAATCGGGAGACCACTCTCTGTTGTTCAAACTGTCATTTGGGAGATTGGTAGGTTAGTGATCAGCAGAAGGGATTCTACCCCTAGGAGAGCTAGGGAGCTTGTTCTATGTAGAGTTAGTATCGACGAAAAGAGGAAGTCTTTGTGTAAGTCCTTGTACTTGGACTCTTAATAAAAAAGCTAATCACTTTGCTCGAAAGAGCACCCCACAGTAGGTTGACTGCCGAAGTGGGTTAACAAAGGATTGTGTAGCAACTTTGTTTCTCTGCCATTATTTTATAGATCGACATGCAAATAGTCTATAGAAAGTGATACATTGGAATGCGACCTAATCTATTATACTAAGTAGAATTTACAAGTGTCATCTGAGCGACACTTGTATCAATGACTACACGTGAAGGGAACAACATCAGCAGACCACCACTCCCAGGGGACACAAATATGGCTACTGGAAGACGAAGATGCGTGCTTTGTTGATGTTTAAAATAACTAGCTTGGTTAGTTGTTGAGAAGGAGTGGAAGGTGCCTACAAACAAATGTAAAGATGGAAAAGACTACATGAAGAGCCCACTGGAATGCAAGGTGTTAGAAAAGAAGCTTGCTAGTGGAAACTTTAGAGCTGTAAATGTCATATTAGCTAGAGCAAATAAAGATAACTACATATTGGTTTTTGATTGTCAAATGGAAAAGTCTGCATGGGATATTCTCCGGTTAACCTTGGAAGGAACCAACAAGGTTAAAATCAACTGTCTTCAGATGATTAAATCAAGATTTAAAAGCCTGAAAATGGAGGAAGAAGAAACGGTCTCAAAATACTTTTAAAAAATAAAAGATTTGTCAAGCGAATCGGCTGCCATAGTAGAAGTTATGTCTAAGGAGAAACTTGTAAGGAAGATGTTCAGATCACTCCCATCACATGATGACACTAAGATCTATACCATTGAAGAGGCTCATGATATCTCCACAATGCCGCTGCAAGAACTCCTATGAATTCTGAAGACGCGTGAGATGAATCTCAATGAGAAAACTTCTACAGGAAGGAGGACCAGGAATATTAGAATAAAATCTGAGATAAAATCTACGAATGACTCTGAAGGAGAGATACCATATGATATGGCTATGATATCTAGACTTTTCACTAAGATGATAAAGAAGATGTCTACTAATAGTGACTAGTAATTAAAAGATTACAAACTTCAAAAATAAACCTCATAAGGATAAATTTCAAAAGAACGAGAATGACTTCAAGAAGGAAGGCCAATGGAGTTTGAGAATCAGATTCAGTGCAAAGAGTGCCTTGGATATGGTCACATTCAGGCTGAACGCGCAAATACCTTAAAGAAAAAGAAGAAGTCTAATTCTGCACCACTGAATCTGATTTTGATCAATCAGATGATGAAGGTCTAACAAAATTAATGGCCCATACCTCAATCTTAGATAAGCCCATTGAAGATGCAATAACTATATCGATTGAAATTATATATACAGAGGAAGCTGTAGAGTCTCTTTTAAGATTTTTGTGTTTTTTCTCGTTTTGAGCCTTTTAATATTTGAATCATTCTTTGGACCCAACACATAAATCGTAGCATTTTGAAG
>JAWWMW010001006.1:31329-45626 GCA_035048345.1 Echeveria elegans
TCTCACCCGCTGGATCGTCTCACCCATGATCAAGCATACATGATCAACAACTTAGCCAAAAACATTGCCATCAAACGTGCACTAACTTACAAGTGCTCTCAATTTTAACTATAAATGATGAACATTTTCAGGTCGAGTCGAACTTGGATGACGATGCACATCATAAAGAACAGGAACATAATGCCGGAAGCCATTGAGAATCATGGAGTGAATTAGAAAGGAGTAGACTAGACTAATTGATCTTCAACACCTCCAGTTGTTTGATGAACACCTTCAAAATGAACGCCACGTAGCGCATATATGCATGGAATGCACATCAACCGACCTTCATTACCATTTCCATATATAAATAAACTTCTTCCTAAGTATTGCAAATACTAAACCAACCGCCATTTCAATCTCTGTGCTGATCAGACGAGGGTTATTTGACCAAGGATCTACAGAATAGGATGAGATTAACAGACCTGTTGCATACAATGACCCTAACAGGAGGTCAAGACAGCAGTGTTGTTCAACGGCATGCCCTGTCTCCTCTCCCTATCAATAACGGTATCAATTTTCACTGCACCTGTTGGTAGTTGCAGCTTGCTCTTTTCTTGCTAACTCAAATCCTTGAAGTATTTGTATTTTTTAACAAACGTTTCGCATTAATGTACTCTTATGATATTTTACTTATTTTTCGAGCAAGAAGAACTTCCGGTATTAACCTCTTCACAATATTTTCTTGATGAAATGTTACTTTTTGGTAGTGTTTCATATCGCATGTGTATTTAGAGCATTTGGGAAGAAATTGAATTAAAAAGACCATTTGATGGAGTGTTCCACCGGAATTTGCAACTTTGGAAGCTTCTGAAAGGAGCATCGTTGGTCCGATAGAAAGAGCTATATTGAATTGGAAAGCTGACTCAAAGAGTTATACATCTAAAGAGTCGTGCTTTCTCTCTCTCTCTCTATATATATATATATGAAGTTAGGGCTAGGTTTAAAGAGAACTCTCACTCTCCGCAAGGAGCGGACGACATTCTTACGAAAACTCTAGGCGCGACAGAGACAACAGCTGACGACCGACTGCTCCAAGTACCAATTCTCTTTTTGTTTTTCATCATTCCTCAGTTATATAATTATTTATTCATCAACTCATTTTTTATTACTTCAATATAATGTCTGTTAGTAGCTAAATTCTTCTTCAGTTTGGGAAATTGTGATTGCGACAATATAGCTTGATACTCGTCCTTAATTTATTTACATGTTGAATTATTCATGTTCTTGCGCTTCACAACATACTTTAATTATTTATTGTGCGTAGCCTAGCGGTGAAACTCAATTGATGCTATAGTGTGACACGTAATAATTGCATGATAGTGACTAAGCCTAGCGGTGAAATAATTATTGTGTTTTGACTGCGTGATTGTTATATTTACTTGACACTCTAGCGGGTAATAGTAGATTGAACTAATAAATTAGGTAATTCTTTAGCGAAATTATTTGACTAGAACATGTAGTGTATCACTCTAGCGGGTATACGTAGGATATATGTGGTGGATGATTACTAGTCGCATGAACAATTCTCTGAACTGATTTTCTTTAAACTGTTAAACCCAATATTAAATTTTTGGATTCAAAACAAACTATTTAAAAATCCCCCCTTAATTTTAATTGTAGATTTCTATGAATTCAAGACTTTTTTTTGATTCGACTCTATTTACCACTTTCTAATGTCTTAGTAGGTACTATAAATTTAAATTCGACCCTACAACGACACGCGTTCAAAAACCTTCCACTCCATTTGGCAATGTAACCCAAATGATGAAAGTCCCAGCTTATTTTCTCAACATAAAGATGCACTCACCTCCGTTTATACCAATGCAAAAGGTAGATACAGCAACCTATGCCAACTGTATTCATTGTCGCTTGCCTGGCTTACCATGCAAGATACATGTAATGAGTTTCCTTACACCAGAACCACTTCTGATTCTTGACAGATTCTTCACAGAATTCACTTCATAAATAACTAACTCAATCCAATGAAGCTTGTTGAGTTATCATCGCTTCTAGTTTCTTTTTCGCAATGTCACAAACTACTCTAGATACATTGTAGAACAGATGTACACATACCAGATATATAGGTACCACATAAATATGCAGAGCAGCACGATGAGCGTGAGCTGCAATGTACATACAACTCTTGCTGATAAATGCCGCAGACAATAACACATTAGGTGCTCTCTAGCACTAGTTAGTCACTGAACTGAAGCTTGTCAATTACTGCAATTCCAAGAATATGAGTTCTTGGTAGCATCAGTCGCAACAAAGGTACAGAAGATGATTTTTGGCCCTTGCATTTGATTTTGTCAAGCACTTCTCTTAGAACAGGGGCATCGGGCAAGCTAAACCACTGCAGATACCATGAGAGCAAAACACAGTGGGATACATCATCTGGCCACCTCCCCAGCCTTAAGTACTTTGAGAAGTCATCAGAGCTCAGAGCAGTGTCGTTAAGGAGCTCTTCCACTCGTTTCTTCATAGATCCTATAAATGTAGGCTGAACGATTGCCCCCTTGGCAGATGATAAACGTCCTCCCAATACTGCTTCTTTGTACGCAAATGCAAGCTGCAAGCATCGCAGCAGAGCTCAAGCGGACCATATTGGTAAACAGTCTCAATTATATCATGAACCATACCTTTAAATTAGAGATAAATAGTGAGTCAGCAGAGGTATCACAACAGCCAGTAACCTGCCTAGCAATGAACTCCATTGTTGTGTACAAATAAAGATACACCTGCAGAATTTCAAAGAAATATTACCTAGAGATACTTAAAAAGTACAAACTACATTCATCTTACACATAAAAATTAATAAGTACTGTACAACAAGTAACAAAACTATTTTTTCATTAGCATGCCCTTCAAAGTTTATCATACCAACACATAAAACACTTTAGTATAACCAGCTTTTCTGAACCACTTTTCATATAAATGAATTCATTTCAAGAAGCATGAAAAGCAGTAAAATATGCATGATTTGTCATACTTTCACAAGTTAGATATTGTAATTATAAACATGCTCTGTCTAAAATTTAAATATGGACATTTAAGCTTTCTACATAATTTTAAATTTTCTCCAAAACACACTAATATACATGTTTAACTTCCACGTACACAACAGTAAGTAAATTGAGATATGATACATTTTAGTAAAGTGAATTGCTCCAAAATAAATGGTGCTTGCTAGAGAGGTATTACCTGTAACAGAGCAGTTCTGTCCTTGCTCACGCATTCAAAAAGAACTTGTAAACAAAACTCTTGAAAGTACACATCAGACCTGAAGAGAGATTCCATGTACAGCAACAACATTAACAAGTTAGAAACGGCATAGTGCAGCTGAATCAACAATACATTTGCCAACCAAATCATGTTGGAGGCCAACAAGAAGCTACAAGTGTAACCAGCGTTCGCGTGAGCTAGAGATGCTAGCGCTAATGTTGAGGCCAGTGTTTTTTTTCCTCTTAGAAATGATGCTATTTTCCTTTGACCGAATTATATAGTTTTACATTTTTACTTTAAAATTTAATTGGAATTGATGAAGTTAACATCAAGAAAAATAAATGACAATAAAAATGCGACGTCAGTATCATGCATCATTTTTCCTGGAGGTGACCTAAAAGAAATGTTTCTACGAATATTAAGATATTTTCAGTTATAGTAAATTGGTTCTTCAAGCTAGAAAAATGAACAGCGTCGTCTAGCACAAACAGCTGATCCATACCTTCTGCAAACAAGCCACAAAATTTTATGCATGAAATATCAATTTACATTGCATACACACCTTATATTCCACGAAGTGTTGCAGCAAAGTTGGGCAAAAGCAATTAAACTGGGATCAGAGGAGAAGGTACTGATTAACTGATCAATTGTAATTGAACTAGGCACATTTTGACCATTGTCAACAGCAGAAGAGTCCTTGATGTTAGCCAAACCAAACACCTGAAATGTTGAACTGTAAGTATATAGCAGTGAACTTCAAAGAATAGGTCGATTTCTTAATAAAACAAGACTAAAACCTTGTGCATTGTACGGGAGAGTAACGACTGACAGCCCACAGGATCATCCACATATGAACACGCACCGACTTTGCGCTTGATATAAAGGACACCGGAATTAAACGGATCATTCTTGTCGCCGTAAACCCACCAGCGTTTATCTACATAAGATTAAAAATGAATATAAACTTCAAAAAATGTCATGATGTAGATGATAAGAGAAATAGATCATCACTTATTCATCTACCTTCAGGATTTAATTCCATTACTTGAGGCCAGTACCGAGGTCCGCATACTCGTACAGTTTTAAGCTTTGAGAAATTTATAACAAGTTAGATGGTGATAATGTTGGAAAATTTTGGGCCTTTTACCCAGACCACAAAAAAAAAACATTGAAGCTCACTTTTATATTTCAAGATTCCTTGCGAACAAATTAACATAATGTGAGCATGTGGTCTTTACTTATTACCATTGCATTCAGCATGCAAAGGATATGGTTGCATGAGAATAAAAAGACTTACTATATTGCGTTCAGGTAGCATGCACGGAGTAACCTCGCAGAAACTAGTCTCATCATAATGTTCAGTTTCCTTGATAGTGACTTCTAGTGGAGCGTAAACAGGTAATCCTGAGTCGACATCTACTGTTTGAACCCATCGAGCTTCTGTTGCAAGAACGTACAGGTGCCTGAATGCCTGCGAAAGAGAAAATGCAAAGAAAACTTAGCAAATTAAAATAAGGTTCTGAAAATCATGATCTTAAAATCCAGGTTATAAAATATGCTTAACACAGGAAACCAAAAAAACTGGTGAAGAATTTATGAATTCGTCTCTGTCCAACATTAAAATGAGTAAACAAATAAGAGATTCAGAGGAATGAATTGGTTCCCGGATATCAGTTCTTTCACATGAACAAATGCTCTTGCATTAATGATTTTGACTTGAACAAACAAACTGTGCCAACTTAAGCAGCAAATTACTCACGTTTCCTTGAGTTTAAAACAGGAAACAATTAATTATATGCAACATACTTGTAGGTGGCATCTATTGTCATTTGGTCCCGTGGGCAAACGTGGATACATGGTTATCAGTAAGCAGGCAATCGAACTGTGATTCGTTGAAAACGTGCGCATTCCTCCTCCAAGAAATAGAAAACCAATTGCCAAACTAACCTGCCATGTGTGACACCATCTTTAATCATAACCACCATATTTTGATTGAATTATGCACTACAAAGGACCACATTTTATGATATTTTTGGTCACAGGTGTGCCACGCATCGTAAGAGCAACCAGAGAAAAACTTACAGCCATTTGAGTACCGTAGTTAGAGTGACCATCCGTAAAGTTTCTGCCACGGAGAAATTTCAGAAGCTTCAGTGTTTGCAAATGTCCTGAACCCGCCATCACCTGCTCAAGAGAAACAGATGAGAGCTTCAAACCAAATCCTTCAAAAATGGAAAGATGAGAAAAGAAGAAAAGAGGCTGTGGAACCACATACAATAGACAGTGATAGAACGGTTAAGTGAAGACTGATTTCTAGAGTCCCCCTATCAACATACTGGCCCAGGCCTTTGGGCAGACCACTTCCTTTAAAATCAGATACAGTCTTGATCTGCATATATAACCATGCCAAATTTTAGTATGAAAGTTTATGCAGAAAAGTCCAAACTCTTACGTCTGTTCTTTACCTCATTCAGAAAGTAAATAGCATGTTCATAGAGTAACTCTCGTGCATTGTCGTCTCTGGTACCAGAGTATCTCAGCCCTACAGTAAACAAAATAAGTCGTCTGGAACTTGAATTTTATCAAAAATGTACTGGCTTATCTCAGCCCTAACAAATATAATATAATTGACTAAACTATTGAATTACAATACAATCGTACTGGCAAAACTCAGCCCAGCAAAAACCATATTAAATGACTAGCATTTTTTATTCAATATTAATCAACAAACAACTGAATTATCTTAAAGTGAATGTAGAGTGGAAATAAAACAGTTGATGTACTATTTCAGTTAGTCCAAAGTAAATGTTGCTTCATAAAAAACAAAGATTATAATAAGATATAGAGAGTAGACTACTGATGAATTACCAGAAGGTTAAGGTTTCGATATCCAAATCAAAATGATCAACTTCGGAAATCAAAACAGATTGAAATGTTTCAGATTATGGGGTAGACTACCAAAGAGAAACTAGTCTGTGTGGCACCCAAAATAGAGAACAACATAAGTATTTGTCTCTCCAATGCATTAACTTGGCTAAAATAATACATAGGCATGTTTAGGGTCAGGGACACTTTCTCGTACCTTCGAAATTGTAATGCAACATAAAGTATTAAAACTCGTAAACTATTCATAAAGAGGCTAGAGAAAACTGCAACTATGATAAAGCTTTACAGGCAAATCTCTAATGCATATTTTGGGATGAAAAATCTAATACTAAGGATGTGCAGATTCGGGCACAGTACCCATTTATTATTAATGGATGTAGAGTTAAATGGCAGCATTAGAATCACAACTTTTAATGGGAATAGTGTAACCAAGCAAACATAAACCTCAAAAACTGAATTTACCCAGTGAGATGCAAACTCCAGTAAGTATATTCACATATGCTAGTGCACATGTTTCCATGTCCATTTCATCAATGTCATCCATCTCATCCCTCAGCCCCTTGACAGCATTATTTACAATATCCGGAATCTGGGACTGTATCCATTCTTTAGATGGATGAATCCTTCAATGAATTCACACGAAAATCATATTGTATTTATGAATATTATGTATTCAAACTTCAAAGAGTTTGGTTTGGAGTTAAAATATACCTGCTCCACATTATCATATTCTGAGCAACCACACGTAGCAGTATGAAGTCAGGCCGCACATATTGTAGGTCAAATTTTGTACGAGGAACCGAGAGCCGTGATACTATCTGCTGTGATTCAGTCTAGAAAGAAGACATGCATAATGTTTAGAGACCCAAACAAAATAGCATTAAACAGGATTTTATTAAACAAGACAAAAAAACCATCCATGCATCACTACTTTAGTAATGAAGTCCATCTCAATCTGATAAAATTTACCTTCAAAAATATAAGAGCAAGAGCGACTATCGCACCAGGGGCGGTGACATCCACATTGATGACAGCACTATCTGTAGTCTACGGGCGAACACAAATTTCAAAACCAAGACATATCAACGAGATTTATGGAAACGATAACAAAGAATAAACCATCCCTCCTAAAGCAATTTAATTCAACACTGACAATGTCCAAACCATAAGATATGTCACGAAAACATGGATACAATGATAAGGCCTAGGTTGCACGAGTACGGGTACGGATACGGGTACGAATACGGATATGGATACGGGGTACGGCTAAGGTTAATTATCCAATACGGATACGGATACGACATATTATAAAAGATATAATATTACAAATATACGATTGTAAACATCAAGGGAGAGTTCTGCAAATTCTAAGAACCCTGCATCCTCCATTGAATTTAGGGTTTTTTAATTTTGTTATTTTTCAATGAAGTTCAATGAATTAAAAGGCGAAAAGCGATAAAAGGCGAAATTATTTATAGGCGAAAGGCAATCCAAAGCGCTAAACGTATAATTTTACCACTAATCTGCTGAAATCCTATATTAAGCGACTTTATTTTGAATATGATGAAACATTATGTGATGAAAATACACTCAATTTATATTTGTAGGAATTGACAAGAAGAAATTCAAAACAAATCATCAACAAATCCCAAAACGACAACATTCATCCTTCTCTTTTATCTCTCTGAAACCCTACGCTATCTTCTCCTTCTCTCCTCTGAAACCCCTTCTCTCCTAAGCGCCGCCGGCACCTTTCAACCATTGTGACACCATTCAACTAAAACAACCCCTCAAATCGGAGAACGATTCCGGGGCGATTCGGAGGCGAATCCGTACCGGGTACGGGAGACGGTTGTCCGACGCCGTACCCGTGCAACATAGGAAATATAGCCAGCATATTTCCTGAATAAAAATCTAGCTGAGTACCAAAACTGATGGATCGAATTAATCAGATGGCAAATTCATCAGAGGAAAGAATTTCACTCACAGTAAAAAAAATCACCGGGTATAAACACAGAGAATTAATGTTAAATAGTGAGAACCATGAAATCTGGACAATTTGAAAGGAACATCCCGATCGGTAAGTAGGGGTGTAAACAAGCCGGTACGCTCGCAAGCTATTCGCGAGCAGGCTCGGTCAAAACTCGATCAAAGTTTGGCTCTCTATTAATCAGGCCAAGCTTGAACATGATTTTTTAGCTTAGATATTCGATAAATACTCGCTAATGAACAACTCATTTATGTGCTCGTTTATATGTTTGCTTAGATATTCGATAAATACTCGCTAATTACTTATATAAAGCTCATTTGTTAGCTAGAAAATATTTGTTCATTTAAAAATATGTCATTTTTCTGGTCAAAAAATTATCTAGTTAGTTAGACAAGTAGTTCGATTAAAACATACTCAAGCTCGTTTAAAGCTTGATTTTTATAAATTTTTACAAAAATAATATTTTTTAAATAGGAAAACTGTCATTTAAATCCCCAACTTCTCAATTTTGCCCATTTAAATCATCAACTCAGTTTTGCCCATTTAAATCCTCAACTTCTTAGTTGACTTTTAAAAAAATCTTAAGTTTATGTTGACTTTGCCATTATAGGCATCAGTTGAGTATTTAGGGTTTAGGGTTTAGGCCTATAATGGCAAAGTCAACATAAACTTAAGATTTTTTGAAAGTCAACTAAGAAGTTGAGAATTTAAATGAGCAAAATTGAGTTGAGGATTTAAATGGGCAAGACTGAGAAGTTTGAGATTTAAATAACAGTTTTCCCAATATTAATTATATAAACGAAACTGATCATAAATGTGTTGAATGAAACATCACATTTTTCAGTATAACAAAGGTTAATTGCGCAAAACCACCTGTATAATATAATGATTAGCACAAAACCATCAATATAAAAACTTTTTCACTTAGCCACATATTTAAAACTTCAACTTAACAAATGACCACCTTTGTTAATATGAATTTTTTTTTATAAAATTTTAAAAATGCAAAGAAATATTTAAAAGACTCAAAAGACTATACCATATAATAAATAAATTTATTTAAAATTAAATTTATTTAAAACATAGTAAACCAAAAAAATTATTTTTTTATAAAAGCAAAACGTTTATAAAATTTGTTATTTTTTAAAAATTGAAACTTCTACAAAAAAAATACAAATTCCAAAATGAAACAAAACAAAATAATGTTATACTACACTAGCGTACCCTCCGTCGTCCCGACGGAATTGCGTCGTCCTGAATGCGTAATCGAATAAGACCGTGTGGTCTGTGTAATTTAAAACTTTTAATTTTTAATTTTTAATTTTCCTTTTTAATTTGTCGGGATGGGCTTGTGTGTTCTGTGAAAATTTAAACGAGTCCGTGTGGGCTGTGAAAATTTAAGCGGACCTGTGTGATCTATTTTAATTTTAATTCTTAATGGGCCGGAATGATATGGTTTGTGTTCTGTGAAAATTTAAACGGGTCCGTGTGGGCTGTGAAAATTTAAACAGACTCGTGTGATCTATTTTAATTTTAATTTTTAATGGACCGGAATGATACGGTTTGATCCATAATTAATGAGAAAGGGAGAGGATGGCATGGTAAACAATTAATGATGGAGGGGAGGGGCATTTTTGATAATACATTATTGACCATGCAATTAATGACCTATATTCTATTATATATTAGATTATGTATATTTGTTTTACATTTTTCTATTTTTTTTAATTTTATTAAGTTTTTCTATCAACAAATCTGATTATTTGTTAACTTTAAAGTTTATATAGGTGGTTAAGTAAAAAAATTATAATAGTAATTTTATGCAAACTAGTATATGCAATTAATTCGTATAAAAAATGAGGTTATTGAATAGTAGCAGTTGAGACTTGATAGAAGGTATTTGTCAGCATTTTGACCGATCACCAAGAGCAGAAGAAGCAAACGAGTACTACCAATGATAAATAAATAAATAGATACAGTAAGTACATTTTTTTGATTTTTTATTATAATTTTTCAATAGACTTAGAATCAATATTATACAATTTGGTATACAATACGAGAATGTAGTCCGAAATCAGGATCAATGTATGTCAATGACAGAATGAAAAGCAACTATCGATCAAAATCGTTTTCATATATCCAATAAAAATATACAAAATAATATAAATAAAAAGACAATTGGACAATCTAACAACTAAGCGCTAGATGCCAAAAATAAAATATCTCACTCTCAACAAGATTGTGCTGCAGATGAGGAGAGAAACAGTAACTTGGTTCCACGCTAGAGGATTAACGTAGAACGGAAATTAGTTATTCCAATTAGTCCAAGCTGAATCACCGCCCGCAACCCAACCCGGGACGGCGCAACCCATCTTCAAACTCACCAAACCGACAGATTCCAACCCACCGCCTCCGTTTCTCACCTCACGTGGAGGCAAACTGCTCCGAGACCCACACACCATTTCGGAGAATCAGTGGTTGTGAATCAACTCCAAATAGTCTAGACCCAATCTTCGTCTCGGAGGGAAGTGGGTGCGGCCGACTATGGACTCTGTGGGTGCAAAAGCCGACGAATCAGCGTTAAAACAGTAGAGGAAGTTGGCGTGCTTTTGTTGCGTTTGTTTTCCATTGTATCTTCGTTGACAATCACGTCATCTATTTCAACGCTCGTTCCTCCATGAAAAACAATTAACATTTCTGACCAAATTTTCCACAGCAACTAAAATCCACCGCTACGGATCATCATCATCAGGCTCACGACTTTCTCCAATTACTCCACAACCCATTTTCCCACTGATCAAATTCACGTGAAATTCCAATTGGGTCATCTCTAAACTCCCAATCCAATCCAAATCTCAATTCAATTCAATTCAAAATGGTTGCAAGGAGGTGTTGTAACTTGTTCGACCTTGAAAAGCACTTCAGGGTTGGTTGCGGTCGACGGTGTCCGAATCGGCACGTGTGGGAGGAAGAGATCCCGAAATCGCCGAGAGTGTTTGAACGGGTGCCTCCTCCTTGGTTAGAAATTTTTTTCGATTGGATTAAGTACATTATTAGAAAAAGGAAAACAAATACTCCAAGGTGGTCCTCATGCCGTTTCCTGAACACCAAAGCGCACACAGAACAACACCAGCATTTTCCGTTCTCATCCATTCATCACTATTCAATAAAACCATTCAATCAAAAAAAAATTCTAAATGCAAATGCATTTCATTTTCTTTCAATAAAATTTGATGAGATCGATAAAATTTGAGACTTTTGTCAGAAAATTTCGACGCAATTCAACGAGTTAATTATATGTCTACACATGAAGTTAATTTTTCATAGAGAATGCAATGAGCATTGATATTCCTAAGTGCTCTACTCAGGGGCGGAGTTAAGAATTTTCTGGCGAGGGTCGGAAATTGAAGGGCGCTGCCCCCGATTTTTTTTTCGGACAGTACAAATTAATAGATGATTCAGTTCAAAAAATATCAAGAAAATACCAAAAGCAATATGACGCATCTTTTGACATAATATATTCAAGCCAAGTATAGTCATCGTATCAAACATCTCTAAACATCTATTATCATTTCCAAACTTTGTTCTTGGAAAGTCATGATCTTTTGGTTGACAATGACCTTTAGCTACATATTCTCGACGAATACGGTCTCGAATATTCACATCAAAACTATCAATCGACTTACGCAATCCGGGATCGGAAATAATATAACTTCCATCAAAACTATCAATACCCAAAATTTTATCCAATCCTTGTGTATCATTTCCAACACTATTGCTAGAAGAATCAATTGACACTCTAGGACGTTTGATTAAAAATTTGTCCACTGAGCACCTAAATATAAAATAACCAAAACAAAATTACAACAAAATCGAAATGAAAAATTCTTCATTTCAAAATCAAAACAAACTCATCCAACAACTCAAATCATGAAAAATTGAAATCAATTATCAATATACAAAAAATAGAATTCTCCAAAATAAATTAGGGTTTCATAAGTCCTAACTCCTAAGTCCAAACCTTATGCGAAATTGCTCTAATGCTCTTTGTTCCGCCTCCGTCAGTCCTTGGTCCCCGTCCCGACGCTCACTTCGCTTCGCCCGACGCAGCTGTTTCAATTTCCAATGACGCTCACCTCCTCCGTCCCGACGCAGCGGTTCCACTTCGCTTTGCTGTTCCAGCTTTTTTTTTTTGCAAATTTGTAAAAAAAGAAGCAGACAACGGATCGCGCGGAAGGGTCGGCCGGAGGCGGGCTGATGCGGGCAGGTGGCGGTGGAAGCTATACTCGGTCGATTTTCCGACCCCTCCCGACCCTCTGGCTCCGCCCCTGCTTTAGGGTTTAGGTGACAGGAACCGTCAACAATGTGTCGGGTCGGATCCGATTCGCCGACTCCATTTCTCACCAAAATCAACCAGATCTGTTGATTTGTCATTGTCATCATCACCTCCTGTTCCTGTCGCATCCCCGTCGGAATGACGAGATGACAGCTAGTATATATATTAGTACAAGTGCAAGCACATGTCTTTCCGACATGGATGTGGCGGAAACAGTCGCTTGTTGCCTCGCTTTCAAAATCTCTCTAAAGTCGGTGAAGAATGAGTGTCGTTGGTATATGACAATGACGTTTTAGTGACGAATGGTATCGGTGACAGTTTTAGTGACGAATGATGTCATAGGTATATCACGACAGCGATTTTAGTGACAAATAGTGTCGTCGATATACGGCGACTGTGGTTTTAGTGATGACCGGTGTCGTCGGTATATGATGTGTTGTCGGTATAAGATGATGAGTGTCGTTGGTACAAAATAATGATAGTTTTAGTAACAAATGGTGGCGGTTTTAGCAACGAATGTTGCGTCGTTGCTATGTAGTCACGTAGGATATTTTTTGTGGTTTAGACATTCAATTTTATTATATATATATCTATATAAAATAATATCTAACTAACAAATCATACATTTACCAACAACATCTAACTAAATATATACATTTACCAACAACATCTAACTAAATCTCTATCACCTAACTAAACCATTCCAACTAAATATCTAACTAACAAATCATACATCTACCAACAACATCTAACTAAATTCATACATTTACCAATCATACATTTTACCAATAACATCTAACTAAACCCCTATCACCTAACTAAACCATTCCAACTAAATTAAAAAATTAAAATACAAAAATTAAAATTAAAATACAAAAATTAAAATTTAACAGAGAAACAATTCCCGTCGGGACGACGAGATCACCACTAGTAGTTAAAGAATAAGACAGAAAATAATAAAACAAAAAAATAAGACAAAAATATTAAAATTTAAAAATCAAAATTTTAGAATTTCATATGTATAAATTAAAAATTGTGCGAAATATATCAAAAAATTTGAGGGCAATCGAATGGAGACATCAAAATAAAAATACCTTAAAATTTTAAAAATATAAAACCAGAGCAGTAAAGGTTGGGAACAATATGGAGAATCGAGCGGAGATATAAATAAAAACGTATGTTCATGCCGCGGTTCGATCGGGACGACAGACTCACCTCTATTCTATATATAATAGAATACATGCCCTTAACCACACATTCAACTATGAAATTTTTCGTCGCTAAAACTCAATTATCCGTCGTTAAAACCTAATGACCTTCTTTTCAGCAACGAAACTTTAACAGTCGTCGCTAAAATCTTATGACCTCCCCATTCAGCGATGAAACTTTAACAGTCGTCGCTAAAACCTTATAACCTTCCACATTGGCGACAAAACTTTAACAGTCGTCGCTAAAACCTTATGACCTCCTTTCCACCGATCAACCATTCAACGATGAAACTTTAAGAGTCGCCGGTAAAACTCATCCATTATGTGACACACCTGTTATTGCAAAAAACTGCCGCATTCGTTGCTAAAACTCATTTCTCTATTTCCAGACTTTCAAAAAACTGAGCAGCATAGATGATGAAAAGTGGAGCGGGAAACGTTGGAAAGTTTGTGGAGAATCGAATGGGAATACCTGAATCGAAAACACCGAATTTGTAAGAGATTTCGAAAGCACGACAACAAGCTTTTGTTTCTGCCGCATCATCGTCGGGACGATGAGTGCTTCCTCTAGTATACAAATAATATAACATTGTTTTACTATTACAACTAACTG
>JAWWMW010001006.1:45726-59328 GCA_035048345.1 Echeveria elegans
AAAAATATAAGAGCAAGAGCGACTATCGCACCAGGGGCGGTGACATCCACATTGATGACAGCACTATCTGTAGTCTAGGGGCGAACACAAATTTCAAAACCAAGACATATCAACGAGATTTATGGAAACGATAACAAAGAATAACACCATCCCCCCTAAAGCAATTTAATTCAACACTGAGAATGTCCAAACCATAAGATATGTCACGAAAACATGGATACAATGATAAGGCTGTTTGATGACAGAGAGAAACATCTAATAACTATCATGCTACAAAATAAAAAATCCAAAATGCAAACCAATACTACAAACATACATTTGAAAACTCTCTGCTGTCAATGTATTGAAACAGTCGGTTGACCACTGTATCCATTATGCCCAATTCATCTTTTCCTCGACCTTCAATTATTGCCAGAAAATTAGCAGTGTAAAAACTGTTAGATTGTAGCTAAAGTAAACCAAAACATACCCAGTGCCACCAAACCCAAAGAAAATCCCGCAGAAACAGCATGACCTTCTCTCTCAAGAACGTTATCACCGCCACTTCTGCGACCCATTTCAGCCTGACAAGAAAAAGAAAAAAACATTAAACGAATTGAGAGACTTGCAAAAATTAAAATCCTAGCGCTGGTGAAGCACCATCAAGATTAGCAAAGATTCAGACAAGAATATCCAAACATACGTGATCGAATAGTCAGAAAAGTGACTTGTCAACATGATCAGACAAGTAAATGTAAAAAGTTGCTAGAATCTGAGAGTGAATAATAATTGCAACCCACCAATAGGATCTGCATGGTTGGAGGGTGCACTGATCCTTCAAAAAGAAGCCCAATTGACATGAGAGCTGCTGACTAGAAACAAAAGGTAAAAGAACATGGTGACCAGTAGTATTATACCCAATCTAGTTAATTTTACCGAGAAGTCATTCAAACAACTACAGGTCTAGGTAAGAACATATAGACAACAAAGATTCAACAAACTTAGAAGCAAATGAACCTATGGTAATGTAGTTTGAGAAAAAAGGCCAATAAATAAGGTAAAAAGCAACACAAGTCATTTAAAATAGACTGCAGCCATTTCCCTATGGATGAGGTTGAAGATGTACATGCGCATTAGCGTCTTCAGATGATATAATTTCGAAGAGTGGGCCACAACAACACGAAAAGCCATGAAGTACTCAAATAGGAAGAAAAAAAAGTTTGATCAAGTGTCCGTTCAATAGAGGTGGTGGTGACGATAGCTGGATAGATTGAGGAGTCGTCAAAGAGTAAAGAACGTAGATAGAGGACAAGGAGATAGCATATCACTGTATTTTCCCAATTAATTATTAGTAAAAATGCTCAGCAACGATAAGACTAACTAATAGGTCAAGTATGGTGAACCACATGCATTTTAAAATAGGTTTTGTATTTCAGTCAAAACGGAAATAAAACGAAAAAAGCAGAGATACCTCAATAATCATATTATAAGATAAGACGAGGCGAACAAGAAAATCAAGATCACATACAAAAATTAAACGACATGAGCATCACGTACCTGGAGAATGGTTGGAAGCTCCAGTTCAGGGAAGGAAGATGAATGTCGGCCGGGTATGTGAAAATAAAGGGACTGCCAGATCAATAAAATAGTCACTACAGGGAACCAAATTACAGAGGAGGTGTTTGATATAACAAGCCTAACACATAAGATTAGATATATTTGAAACGGATAAAGATAAAATGAAAATTTGTGATGTGATGGCTGCAAGGCATGTTAATTAATCAAGGGTCAATTGCAGAAAACCCATATAATAATAGTCCGTTTTGCTGAAAACCCATATTATAACTATTAATTATCAAACACCCATACTATAATTGCTCAGTTAACGGAAAAACCCAATAACCTACAGTATTTGAACTCAACAAACATTGGTTCAAAATAAATATGCACCACATTGCTGGGTTTTATTCTAAAATAACAATTATATTTGGGTTTCTGGTAATTAGTGGTTATAGTACGGGTTTTCTGCAAAACATAGTATGGGTTTTCTGCAATTCACCCAATAATCAAAGCTCATTCATCTCATAGTCAGTTTAACGGTAATAGGCCATCTGAAGATCCTTGAGGATCATTGAACAATTGGAGCTAATTGGATTTCAGGAAAAAGAAGCACATGGAAAAATAAATTAATTTACGCATTCTAAGTTGCTGAAGTTAAAACAATATCAAGAGGATATGATTTCTTCTCACACTTTTTTATAAAGATGATGAAGTTTTCGAGAGTGAGTAGTCAGAAGAATAGAGGCAGTGATACTTGCGTTTCAAGTTTGATCTGGAAGATTAATTGTTGTTAAAACAGAAAACGAAAAGGAAATGCTAAATGCACTGAACATCTTTAGTTTCTTTACCAATCCGATAAATGAGTAAAATGTAACATCTTTTAGCTTCTGAGTTTATCAAATAAGGACAAACAAGTAATTGTATGAAAAATTTAAAACGAGTGAACATCAGATGAGTAAGCATCAAATTTCACTGAATGTAGCATTACCCAAAATGAAAAAACGGCGATTAATTGAAATTCAATAAAATGAAGTAGCACCCCATTCAACTTTATAATAGTAAAATACTACCTTCGATATTGCTGGCTGCATGGTGCCTCTGTATGTAGCTCCTAAACCAAGCATTAACCCAACTGTAGTACTTTCATGTTCCTATAAGAATAAAAACAAACAATGACCAAATTAAGCGTGACATTATAAAACAATCATGAATTATTTCTGGCAAACAAGGTTTGAATTTCTTTGTTTAACTCACTCTCTCAGACCCAGAAACAATGAATGTTCTGACTTAGTTCAACAACTCAGTAGTAGGGAGAAAAAAGAAAGGAAAAAAAACCTGTGAAAGATATTGGTAGATATCTGTAATAGTTAAAACTCGAAGGTGTCCATGCAATCCGAGAGCAAAGAGCAATCCCGCATGAACAACGTTGGGATCTTCTGGTCTGTTATATATAATCCAAGTTCTTGACATTTTCCCCTACAAGTCCCGCGAAGGGGATTAGTTTATTTCGTTCATTTTTTCAATAATTATCACCATATACACTGTAAAGAAATTCCCAAAATCCAGTAGGAAAAATCAAAAAAGTCATGACATGGGTCAATAGGTAAATGAAATCATTTCTTCATGCAGAGCAAATGATATGAGATCATGGCCACAAAAGTAAGGAGATTAACTTGCATAGGAGCCAATCTAAGTCCAGCAGCGACAGAGTTATGAAATTCCGGCCAAGATCTGAGTTCTTGCACATTTCTGATGTTTGGGTCTAAGTTAACCTGCCAAAATGAGAACCATTAATTTGCAGGACAGGAAATATAGGTGGAATTGGAAAATGATTAGCGATCAATATGGTGCAACTTCAGATAATCATAAATCAGAACAATGAAATATTCAACAAATATAAATGAGAACTATAAAAGAAATGAACTGTGAGTAGAATACCCAAAAAATACAAGTTTTCTCAAGTGTAGTTGAGTTTTGAATTTCTATTTGAGATGTATTTCTCGGATAAATTATATGTAGATAAGCAACACATAACAAGAAATGTCACGGCGTGAAGTAGATAAGCACATACAGTTGCATTCTGATGGGCAGGAAGGCGACCTGCTAACACTAGCTTTGGAACTGTTAAGGTCTGGTACAGTCAAACAAAACAGTCACACTTTTAGCATGATCAACGACTAGCAGCTCAACAAAACCATGCAGAACATTATTTTGAAATGAGAAAATTCTTAAACTATAATGGATATATGAGATTGATATTAATAACGATGTACCAAGAAGCTGGTGTACCTCTGTCAAAAGGGTGTGTGTGGTTGCAAGAGTGAAGGCACCACGTCCGATAGGAAGAGCTGTAGTCCTCTGTGCAAGCTGCCAAAGCTGAGCCTATACTTCGCGGACAGAATATTGGTTTAAACACAGTCAAAAGATAATGAATCATACTTTTCAATGCGCACAATAATGTTCAAATACAACTGCGGCATTGCGAATCAATATGCAAATTACAGTATCTCCTCATTTAACATAATTTTGGAAAGAATGGACAAGTACTTTTGTTGGTCTTCAGTACTCCTGACCCGTAAGAATAAGAAAGAATCACAACGATTGGGTTGAAAGTCGTCATTGAGCATCAGGGAACATCACCATAACCATATCATCATATTATATTGAGCATAAACCAAGATACCCACATTTTTATTTGAATATTCAGTGGTCGATTAAATATGAATTTAGAACAAAAACAACACCAGCCTAACTTGAGATCACAATGCACAATAGTAGGGTGACAGTTCAATCAACAATCTAGAGAGGCTATGTATTACTTCAGTAGGTGATAAAGATGGGCGAGAAAGAGCACCTGCTGTAGTTCCTGATCAGAAGCACTAGGACTGACAGAAGTTTGTATCACCACAGGCCTAGCAGAAGATAAAAGGCGCCTGGCCTACATAAAATGCAAAATAAAATAAAATAAATTGATACGTCAAACTCGGTGTAGTGGATGTGGCCAAAAAAATGAAGAAAACTGGTCAAAGTAATTTCTACAAAGATAGTTTCGTAAGAACAGGATATCCCACAGATTATTAACATTAATAAGAACGTAACAGTCAAATACGCCTAAGATGTAAAAAAGAATTTATCATAGGAATGAACTTTGCCAAGTACGAGTACCTACTATTTGTTAGCAAATACTCCCTCTGTTTCAAAATATAGGTCCACTATTCTTTTTGGGATATTCCAAAATCCATGTCAACTTGCAAATTAAGGAAAGAATTTTGAGAAGTTTACTGTATTACCCTTAGATTTAATGAATAAAATAAATGTATTTAATGCTCGTCATTCAAATATAGTGATAAGTTGAAGGGTAAAATTGTATAAGTAATAATTTTCTTAATAAGCGTGAAAAATGAATAGGGACTTATAATATGGAATGGAGGGAGTAATATGTAGTGCTAACTTAGCCTTTTTTGTACGTGTCGGAGATAATGTCACAGCGTAATTGAGTTGCAGCCGAGCAAAGCTTCAAGATTTAAACATACCTCATTTAAACGCAGATCCCTGCCATACCGCAATTGAGAACTTGAGTTGAAAATATGCTCCATTCCATCAGCAAGTGAACCATCAACATCTGCATCCTCAATCTTGGAAGGGTCCAAACCAAAAGATTCAGAAATTGTCGAAGGAATTATCACTGGATGCACGTGTAGCATGTAAGGAGTAGACATCGATGTTAAATTAAAATTGACTTGTTCTTTGATTTCCTTTGAAATTCCAGAATGAGAAGAACCGAAAACAGCTAATTCCTCTCTACCAAGAAGAACATAAGCGGACACTGGCCAACCAGCTGGAGGTTTTTCACGACAATTATCCAAAGCCTATCAAGAGACGGGGGCACACAAAACATACACAATTTAGAAGGTGGATGCAGTGCAACAATCACTTCATTAATAAAAGGCAGTACTAGCAATTAAAGGAGCATGAATAATATGATCTTAGAAACAACTTACATGACGTAAAGGTAGCGAGACACCAACAGGAAGAAGATCTAGTTGATGCAGCCCAAACCTCTCTCCAACCATTGCCAAGATAGTAAGCTCCTCTACACTGCACGAAGATCCTGTTGCAACGTCGCAACAAACTCCCGATGAAAGCTTCCTCCCTCTTTGTTCAGCGCCGCACAATATACTGTAAAATGCTACTATTTTCCGAGCCCAATTTATGATTGAACTACTATTTTGGAATACCAAAGGTGGAAGATCATTGCTATCAGCTAATTTGCAACCGAGCCGCAAGCAAGTTTCAAACCATCTGAACAAATCAGGAGGCCTGCTACAAGACTTCATTGTTCGGCTGGACCTAAGATTCTTTGAAAGACCAGGGAAATCACGAATATAATGGTCCAAATAAGATTCTTCGCTCAAATAGCCAGCAATATCTCGTAACAGAGCCACCAGAAGTCCAAGATCCCTGAAAAATGGAATCTCTTCAGTCGTTGCTTAGATTTATATATACAACTGGTGAAATTATCAATAATAGATTTCAAGTAATAAGAGTAAAAAGTAATAATTAAATATTTTTCCATTTCTTTAAATGGAATAGGATGCTATCAAATATTTATCATATTTATCCTATTTAAATCATATTTATTTTAATCAAAATCGACGGCTAAGTAATAATTAAATATATTTACGAGTAAAGTTTAATAAATTATAAACTGTTTAATTCATTCAGAATTCTGGTATTTATTTTACATATATCAAGTAGTTTCTAATTACAATTATATGATTCCACTTAATGCATACATGACACAATTAAATAAAACAATTAGTCCAAAACGACTACGTTTTTATTCAGGATCATCTTCCTTTCTTCTCTCATCTGAAACCCTAACAGCCACCGACACCCCTCAAACACCTCATCTGAAACCCTAACAGCCACCGACACCCCTCAAACACCATGGCCACCGTTCGACTACTACCATCTTCTCAAAAAGAGACGGAACGAACCGAACCGTCTACCAATCTGGAACGATTTCCGGCCACATTTCAGAACGCCGAAACGAATTGATCAAAAGGCGGCCCAGGCGAATGCACAAAGGCGACAGGCGAGGCGAGAAGAAGCGCTCGCCTTAAGGCTACACCTCGCCTCTACTTAAACTAGGCGTTTTTCTCATCGCCTGAGCGCCTAGGCGAGACGTGAGCGCCTTAGGCGTGCCTTTTTATTCACTGACAATGTATAAAGCTAACAACCTAACACAAAAGCGGAGTATTACATTAAATTATCATGACACTTGTCTACTGAAATCTTCAGAAAGCGAATGCTCACCAAGTTAGACAATCTGAGCTAAAAGAGGAGGGTCGGGAATCACTAACATAGTTCTAAACTATTCTTTGGCTTTTTGCCTCATGTGGCTTAAATGAGCTTCAGATTCCCAAATATAACTATATATGTATACCAATGCACATTTGCTCATGTCTTCATAATGATTAAAATAACACTTTCCAAGCTTACCTCCTACGAAGATTGTCCAACTTCATACATTCATAAACTGCATGTAGAGAACTCAGACTTGTTCGTAGGAGCTCAAAATTGAACGATTTATCTGGGCTTTCCATGCAATCTGCCACATTAACACATGCATCGGATTTCGCAATGGAAGGTTTCACATGATCAGAAATACCAAATAAGTTAAGTTTGCCATAATGTCTGTGGTAATTGCTGCGGATGAGGAATTCCCAGGCCCCATCTACTCTGGAACCAGAAACGTTAGGACGTACAAGCAGTTCAGATTTGTTAAACAATCGTAGGAAAACGCTGCAAAATGACTCCCATTCTGAGTCAACACCGGAGTCCGCCTGACATAAATAATTTGAACCATCTCCCCACAAAATTTTAAGAAAATGATGATATGAAGTAGAAGAAAGTCCCTCAGACAATGCTGCTATGCAGTCATCCACCAAAGAGGACGAAGGATTTCGCCGCAATGCGCATCTAAAAATCTACAAATACACAAGTTATATTACATTAGGAAGGTAATAATTCATTTTAAGGGATCGCTGCACACGAATGCAGAATTTACAGATGATAGTAGCTCCAATGATCAGCAAACAAACACAACACCCACGGCAATCCCTATCCAATATCCAGGATAGTGATTGTGTTTTTATAAGAGAACCAAAACCTTAACAATTTGGTAATGGAAAAAAAGAAACCTGTCCATTATTTGTCATTATATTTATTCGGCCATCGACCGGATCAGCCAACCCATTTATCCTTAGCTCACTGCAGCTAGCAGCTCTCACAGATGACCTTGACCCAGCTATAGGAAGACTCGTATTTATAGAAGATGTCAGTAAATATTTGCATAGGCACTGCTTCCCTGACTGCAATACATAAAAAAGAAATGAATTATACTGGTTAGGAAGCATATGCAAGTCAACTGATGGCTGGTAACGAGACATTTATGGCAACTAATTATGACTACAGTACAATTTGAGGACAAACATGTGACTGAAGAAAAATTGATGTCTCAGGTTACATATATAAAACGTAAAGCTTACATATAGAAAAAGGCTGCTATCTGAAGTCAGAACTATTATGTCAGTGAATGGTAGCACTCCAGCCTTTGCTCTGGTTAAGAATGTGCGGAGTTCAAATTAACAGCATCAGACAGTAAGGATAATGATGCTGTCTAGTGGAAATGTGTTTTACCTATGCACGACCACCACCGGGGCAGCTGCTATTGCTGGAAGGCACCAACTCAAACCAGGCTTGACATCAAAGATGATTTCACTATTTAACTCCATACCTAGAAGTCCCACAGTTACCAATTTTCTTTGATCTTCAACCAGAAAACAAATAAGTGGTGCTGCATCTTCATCAGTTGCCAAGAAAACCTAGAACAAAATTACAAAAAATAGATGATATAAGCATAAAGATTATAACACCACTTTCCGAATCTTCGCAACATTACTCCATATGAAGTGTAAACTACTCAATATCATTGGTGTAAATTGCGCAAAAATACCACTTATACAATGTTCATAGCTGCACACTATTTAATGTTATATCAGTAAGTATTGCAAGGGTGCAAAAGTATTGCAAGGGTGCATGTTTTTGGAGCGATCTCCTTTAACAAGTAAACAATGCTTGAGTAGGACGCATGTCCCTCATGATGTGCGCCGGCTGTGGCTGACAAGGGAAAATCTAACGTTGGCATTCAAAGGATGGCTGAATATAATTCTAACAATGACAACTTTGGCACCTTACTAGCAGCTTTCTGAGCACCTTTTGCCTGCCAAACTCTTCTAAATGAATATTGCTGTGAGTCAAGCAACTGTGGACTTGACCCTGCCAAACCTGGCCGTACTAGTTCTACAGCCCATAAAGAATGTTGCATCTTTCCTATGAACAAAGTCAAACGACGTGAATCCAAGTCAAGGAAGTTAATTAGTAGAAGAAAAGAAGGTTATATATGTATGCATTATTTGAAAGTTACCTTCGTGGTATGATGCCATAAAAGGAAGGAGATCACTCGTCCAAATTGTCTTTTCATTGAATTCTTTCATCACGCTCAACTTACCTCTTTCTTCAACTAACAAAGACTGAGACATGAACTTCAACTCGTTTATTTAACTAAGAATATGATGCATGAAAACGTATCTAATGGAAACTGTGTAAGCCTAATAACTATGAGGGAAAACAGATACACATGAAGAGAGCTTCAGGTAACCTGAGGTTCTTCAAGAGGATCCTTTAGTATCATATGTGATGATATTAGCATTCTTTCTTCCTTGCTATGATGACTGTGCACAGTCATTGTGCTAAAGGTATTCTCAGGGCTCACACTGAATTCTCTTTTTGAACGAATTCTATCGCGAGCATTCACTAGTGGGACAGACTTTATATTTGGCATCCCATCAGGAGCATGTTGCAAGAGTAAACCAACTGAGAGAGCCCATATAGAAGTGACAGTACGAGGAAGCGGAATAGAAACTATCTCACCTGTACATGAAACAAGTCTCTCAATCTTCTCACAAGGTTTTCGACGTCAGTTTTGAAAAAAATAAAAGTAACATGCAATAATGTAATGTAATAATTCCTGCTTATGTGTGCAACACTGAACTAAGCTTGTACCGACATCATACATGGTAAACAAGTATATCTCTTATGTCAAACTGACTGCATTTCACTAAGTGAACTTTCCTCCTATCGTTGATGTTTGATTAGGTTTGAAGATCCAAAATTTATATTGTGAATGCACTTAAGTGATGATATATGGATTGTAACGTGAAGGATTGTAGATCTGTGATTTGGTTTTCATGTTTTGTAAGCATATCAGTATTAAATATGGTTGAAATGTACACTCGAAAAATATATTTTGTTCTGATAGACAATGTGTTCTCCTTATAATACCACCACCAAAATCAAACGCAGAGAACAAGTTTGGTGTTCAGTACCTGATGTATTGTAGATGGTCAAAGTGCCAATTTGCAGGACACAAAGAACAGCAACAGACTTATCAAACAACCGGCACCAGGATACCTGGCATGACGTCTAAATGTGATATTTAACATACTTATATCATGCCTTACATATTCGAAATGTGACTGACGAAAAAATGGAGATAAGCAAAAGGACAGGCGCACTTAACATGCAACATAAATGCAGACAAGAATCTCTAAATCACTGGAGGAAAGTTACAACAAGAAGATAAAACAATGCTAACTTACCATGATTATGGGAGTTGGCAAAGTGAACCTCTTGAAAACACGTGAACCAGTTGACCATATTATCCTGTATTAGCGAAGAGCAGTAAATGTACCATTTCTGTCATTGGCATAGAAACTGACAAAAAATGACGACCTTCCATGAATTATCAACATCAACACTCTAGGTGCCTCGTGCAGAAATGAAAGTTGCAGCATTCAACTAACTACATATCACATAAAGAAACTAAAGGAGATGAATTTTATTGGAAAATCTTAGGAATTTTTCTATCACATTCACATGTTTCAATTTTCTGAAATGAGCACTCAGTCATTTCTGGGTAATGATAATCAACCTACCCCTGTCAATTCCTTCAGAATCGGGATAAATTTTGAATTTCAATCTTAATGTTCAATCCCAAACTTCATCCGACCCCTACGAGTACATAAACAACCAATAGAGCGTGCAATAGAAATACCTATTCCCCCTGATAAACAACTCATGATCACTTCTGTCAGCGAGAGCGGAAGTAGAAGCAGAATCATTGTGGTCTCTCTCGCGAGCAACATCTGGATCGAAAAGTAAGTACTGGTAGTCATCGAGGTCGCTGGAGGGGGGATTTCCGTCTAAAGCTTCAGCAATCAAACCATAGGGTTTGAACTCGCCGAGCACGGTGAGGTGGCGAGTTCCGACAGACATGTCGCGAGCGGTGGACGAAAAGAAGGGTTTTAGTCTTGTGTGCTCCCGCCCTTTTTTGTTTTAGCGGAACTAAACCCTAGACTTGGAGAGTCCGACACTGACTTGCCGCACCCAGATGCTCCCGGCGCAGGGTTGCTCAAATTCGAACCGGATCAAAAAAATCCAATTGGACCAGATTGAAAAATCACTGTTCGTCAGGATCGTTTTCGGTCTGTCTTCTGTCCATAATTGAGAAATTTCGGGCTTCGGTCCGGCTCGGCACAACACCGAATTGTTTTGATCCGGTCCGATCAGACCGATTTTTTAAAATTAGTATTTTTGATTATTCATTATTACCATTTAAAATTACAAAAGCAAAACAATCCAAACGTCACCGTTTTAACTTTGGACTTTGTCACCGGGAAGGCGAGAACGATTGAGGTTTGAGTCGATTGACGGAATGAAAATTAGGGCACCATTATCCAGTCGTACGACCAGCGTAGCAAATCGAAATCGAGAGCGGCATGGATCGTATTTTGACCTCATTTAGGTCTCTAATACTATATTTGTTTGCATATTTATATCTACAAGATTACTCTTTTTATGTAGTTTTATATTTCAGTACATAAAATGAGCAATAAATAAATACAAGCTAAAAAGATGTATTTAAACAATTTGACTTACGAGAAAGTTTGGAAGAATTTGTAGAAGTGATGTCTGAAGTTGGTGAGTCTTCTGGAAATTCATTATTTGTCCGTTGGAAATGAGTTATATGGCATTGGAAAAACTAATTCAAAGAGCTACAAATCATTATTCAAATTTCAATCTTAACAGGGCTGAAAAAAACCTAGAAGATATGGGTCAGTGGAGTCTCTGAAATTAGAAATTCAGGCTCAAAGTTACAAAAAAAGCTTTTCTTCTTCATCAAGTAGCAGGCGTGTGAAGTATTTAAAAGCCTATTTTTTGATAAACATGAGGAGTTCCAACAAGATTTTGAACTCCTTGAAGATCAAAGTTGATAAACATAAGAAATCCCAACCAAAGTTTAAATTCGAATTCGAAGGGTTGTTTAAGAGATTGAGTTTATCAATAAGGAACCCTAGCACTATAAATAAAGTGCTAGGGCATTCAAAATTCACACCAACTCACATATAAAAATATTCAAACACCAATACCGAGAAGAGAGCGACGCACGGAAGCGAGGAAGTTGACGGTCGAAAGGCGAGTGACGACAACCTTCAGCGAATTCTCTTCTTCTCTTTTCTTTTGTTGTTTTTCTATTTTTCCATGATGATGAACTACACGAGCATGTCTAGCTAATTCTTTTGTATCAGCTAAGAGCATGACCTTGTTGTAGTCATGTTTTGAGACTCGCGCTTCATCTATGAAAAGGTTTATTATTAATTCTTATGAGTTTTATTTTATGATTTCAACGTTGTTTTAATAAGGGAGGCTTTGACAAGCAAACTTATTAAGAGAATTAGATTTTTATTCTTAAAATGATTGAAAATTTCGAAAGGTGAATCAAGAGTGACACTCGGCTAAATATATGCTACCTTGATAGATTGTATTTTGAAGCTCGTTTAGATCCCTAATAATAGTATTGTTTATCTAATTATATGTATAAGATTACGCTTTTGGTGTAGTTTTTTATTTCACGGTATGAAAGCAGAAAGAATAAATACGAGCTAAAACATCGCATTTTAAGACAATTTGCCTTAGGAGAAAGTTTGGAAGAATTCGGAGAAGAGAGTCCTAAATTGAAGTTTCTTGAAATTGACAGTTTGGACCTTTGGAGAATTGGAAGTTTTCGCCAGGCGAATCAGTTATCGGATTAAGACGAAACAAAATACAATCAAAAGTTGGCTCAAAATCCTAAACCTCTTATATATGTTGATCACAAGCAGTGATTGAAGCGTTAATTCATTCGACCGAGATGATATCTTTCGACCATACCAAACAGGCAGATTCAATCCATTCAACCAAGAGAAATAATCTTTCAACCGCACGAAACAAACAGTGGCATTTCAATCGACCGAAAGGATGGATCTTTCAACCGAGAAGCAGTCAAAGGCTTCAACCAAAATCAAAGGAACTTTCGACCAAGACAAAAATTGTCTCGATCATACCAATTTCTCAGGAGCATTCCTCTAGGTCGAATAGAAAATCCTTTCGACTGAGAGTTTGTGACAGTTCACTGCTCGAAAGAAAATTAAAGGGACCATACATATTGTACAGTCATCAAAGGATATTCCTTAAAGAAATAAAGAGTCAAGAGTCCCTTATCATTATGATGAAGAGATAAGATCAAAATACACAAAAGGGTTGACATTCTTCTTGAGGAAATGAGAAGTTTTTTAAAAAACTCTATAAAGGCGGGACTCTGTGGACTGATTTGGAAGACTTCACACACACAAACAAAGAAATTTTGGGGAATCAATCAGTCCGCACGATGGCAATGAAGTCGGTCGGAATCTGACCAAGAGGACGGCCGGATCTCCTCTTCGTCTTTTTCTCTTGTAATATTTATTTATTTTCAATGATGATGAATTCAATGAGTATGTCGAGCTAATCTATTAGTGTTGACAACGAGCTTGAACTTGTATAAGTCATGTTTTGTGACCTGCACTTCATCCATGAAATAGTTCTATTATTAATTCGATTGCGCATATTCTAAGTTTT
>JAWWMW010001006.1:68502-79635 GCA_035048345.1 Echeveria elegans
AAATAAAATAATTTAAAAAAAAGGAACTGCCATGGGATCTAAATGATGACATCGATTGTGCTGACAGAGATGCTGTCGGACTGCCCATATCAGGATCGCCATTGATTTCTTTGGGTTTCCCACTAAGCCTATATATTGCTTCTTGACTCGCCTCTATAAACCAATCATCTTCTGGGAGCACACTGCATTCAGAAAGCAAGAGAGTAGTTACATACCGAAGCACGTCAAGAAATGAAAGTAGCATCTTCGCAGTTTTGGTAATTCAGTTTCAAACAAGTATTAACTAAAACACACACTATTTTATGACTATAACTGTTTGGGTCAATTCCCGTGGAAGAAAATGCTTCCAAGGCTTTGGATATTATGTCATTCACCACTCGATTAAGGTTACGTGAAAGATAACAACCCCGTGAAGCAAAGCACAGGACAAACTTCATGTCTAAATAAAACTGCAAAAAGTTGATCACTATATCATTCGAATGTGTCAGTAAACAAGACAGGAAAAATGCAAAACTGAAGAATTCAATCCTGAATTTGTACCCGCTGCAGACAAATGGGCCGGAACGGCCTTGACTAACAATTTACGACTCATGAGATTTTTTAGAGTCCGGGGCGGGCTTGATGAAAAAAATTAAGTCCACGGGCGGCGCATATAAGAAAATCTTCGGGCCGGACTCGGTTTTTACTTGGCTAACTATAATGTTTTTAATTTGTTAGAAAATTTAAATGTTTTACAAATTTTATATTTGAAATTTACATAATAGAATAGTATTTGTCAGTGACGAAATTATCCGACGGAATTTTCCTCGATGTTGTCCAACCGAACCAAACAATTAAAAAAAATAAATTAAAAACTCCTCTCTTATTTATTTCACCGGTGATGCTTAACAAGCTCAGGCTAAAAACACTCTTTATCACACATGACTTACACTACTTCACGAACTTAAACAATCTACTTTATATAAACTCTGTCCACACATCCATGTATCTCACACAGCCTTTCAATGCTTGCATATCGAATTATTATTTGACATATTCGATTGCGCATTTAGGACGACGGGTGACAAAAGCAATACTAAATATTTTCCATTTAATTTGTGAAATTAGGATTTATGATTTAGTTTTAGGCTAAATGGGCTGGTTTGTTCACGCCGCTTTCTAATCGGGACGACAGACGACCACTAATATAATATATATAACTAGCTTCGCTCTCGTCGTCCCGACGAATTTTTTTTTCGTATTTCAATTCGATTTCCCACAAACTTTCCAATGTATTTCAAATAAATTTTATTTTTTAATGTTTAATTGGTAAAAACTTAATTAATGATGGAATTTGAGGATAATATAATAGCATAGGTTGTCCACTATCATCCA
Source organism: Echeveria elegans (assembly GCA_035048345.1). Classification (NCBI taxonomy): domain Eukaryota; kingdom Viridiplantae; phylum Streptophyta; class Magnoliopsida; order Saxifragales; family Crassulaceae; genus Echeveria; species Echeveria elegans. The sequence continues at coordinate 69,877 of JAWWMW010001006.1, forward strand.
CTCACCGACAACATTTTACGTCGCTAAAACTGCAAAAACCGTCCCTAAAACGTAATCCTAAACCAACCAAAAACTGAAACCTGAACCATCTGAAACCCTAAAGAACAGAATCAAATGTCTTCACCAGCAAAGTCTGTTTGCGACGAAATTCCTCAAAACGTGAATCGCAAGTGCCCAAGTAACTTCCCTCCAATAATAACCATTCAAATCGCACATTCAATTCCATCAATCGGAACAACCCTAAGAAATTCGACGGAGCTTCTGTGACCAATTCGCCTTCTCCGTGTTAATGCGCCTGCGCATGTTTTTTTATCATTATTTCATTGCTGGATTTGATGTTGTAACGCTTGATTTGGAGGTTTTGAATGGTAGGTTGATTGGTATGTGTTTGGGTTTGAGTTGAGCTAGTGTAGGGTTTCATTGTTGAATGTTTGATGACTGACTCTTGATTATCATTTTTTTTTGGAGGATTTTGTGTTTTTGTGGTTGAGTGATCAATGCTTTTTTTGGGTTGGTGTGGGAGGAGGTGTAAAGTGTTTCAACTGTGGCTACTGCCTACTGATACAAGCAAATCAGTTTTCGCTAAGGTGTATGATGTGTAATGTAGAAGTCCGTGAGGCGCATACAGGATTACATGTCATTTATAATGTGGTTTGATTTTTTTTTTTTTATGATGATACATTATCAAACACTGAATAGGATTTGGCACTCCCGGATGCCTTCTTGATTTTTTAACGTGTTTGTTGATTTGATTGTGAATTCGCAGAGAGTGAGGATAAAGGAGTGTTGCTGAATACAAAGAGTAAGTTTGCGAAGCAACTGGCCATTTCACGAACATGAGCTTCAGGCGTTGAATGAATTCGAGGCTAAGTGGGCAGATGCGCGCCAATATGCGTGCTGCCCACCAATATGCGTGCCAACTCTACAGCACAATATGTGGAATTCGGTAACTACACATTTGCCGAGTGGTTACTTGCGCTTGGTGAAGATATCCTCGAATATTATGGCAACAATATCAACATTATGTGTCCAGATTTAATGCTTACACCTGACCAGACTCTAAACGGATTAATAAATGTTATCTACAGTGACATCAATAATTCACGACGTCCCCCTACTCGTGAATACTTTGGTGAACGTGCAATCCTTTCTTGTCACAATGATGATGTTACGAAGATCATTTCAGCAATTTTGGCCAAAGTTCCTGGTATAACATATGAATATCTCTGTGCAGACAGGGTTGAGGGCGAGCACGCAGCTGCTGTTGTTCCTATTGAATTTCTCAAGACTCTCGAAATCAACGGTTGGCCACCCCACCATCTGCAGCTCAAAGTCGAAACCCCTGTCATTATTCTCCGCAACCTTGACTCCGCAGTCGGACTATGTAACTGGACACGCCTTCTTATCCGACGTTGTCTTCCACGTGTTTTGGAAGCAGAAGTCATGATAGGAGATCATGCATAACACATCGCCTTCATCCCACGCATTCCTCTCATCTCTGAACAAACATCTCTCCCCTATGCTGTTCGTCGGCGGCAATTTCACATATATGTGGCATTTGCAATGACAATCAACAGGTCACAATGCCAAACACTACGAAAAGATTGGCATTTGTCTCTCAAAAAATGTTTTCACTCAGTGGACAACTTTATGTGGCTTTTTCCAGAGCTACCTCTCCAGACAATGTATCAGTACTCCTTGCAGAAGATTGTTAGCACAACATAGTTTACAATGAAGCCCTTAGGTAGCATTACAATTTCTGTCATGATCATTAATAACAAAGTTTGCACTTATCGCATCACAACGGGACGACGGATACCTACACTTGTAAATTTTAATTTTATTTTGTAATTTTATTGAATTTTAGTTTTAATTTTTTTATTTTTAAAATCCTATAATTTTAAATCGATATTTCTCATTTTTATTGTTTTTCTATTCTGTCCTATTCCTATTTTGTTTCATGTCTATTTTGTCTTATTCGAATTGGTATTAGCAACGAAAATAAGGAAATTGGCGACGAAATCTAGCTCATCGCTAAATGATTGATTGTGTATAAAATTTTATCCTTAGTGTCTGTGTTTAGTTTTTTAATAGATTTTGAAGATTTGTATGAATAAAAAGTAGAATTAATTTATCTCACCTTGATTTTATTCTTAAATATGACTGGACCTATTATTTTTTTTAAATTTCTACTATTCAAAAAAAATATTGATCGACCCTCGAACCGGATCGGATTGGCGACAAAAATCAAGTCTGGCCCTTAGTTTTACGGACCGGGACCGGGCCACTTAGGACGGATTCTGATTCAGTGCACCCATACCACTAGGTGCACCGAAATTTCTTTTCTATTTTCGAATGCCTTCGCCTCAAAATTTGAATTATACGTAAACTATAAAATTGTAGCTCTTTGAATCAATTTTTCAACCATATATCAAACGTTTTCAACGTACACGTTATGTGTTCCCAACACGCCCCTAAGCAAAAATAAAGTCTATTTGTTTATTCGGTGCAGCTACTTCTCTCATATTTTCGGATGTCTTCAACTCATAATTTGAATTCGGCGTAAGAGCTACAATTCTCTAGTTTACATTAAATTCAAATTTTGAGACGAAGACATTCGAAAATAAAAAAAGAAATTTTTACAGAGTGCCCCGGATTCGATTCCACTTAGGACCAGCCGGCCAGCACTCGTCTGCGTCAAAATAAATGTTTGACATTCTTGGGCGATTGATTGGAAATTATGTTATCGAAAGGATGATTTTTTTATGGAATAAAAATGAACAGTTAAAAGACTTTAGTCATATCTGGTTTGCGTACACCAACAAAACCCTAGGCATCAAACCCTAATGTTTCGCCTCCACAAATTCGTTTACAAATCTTCATCGATCGCCATTTCCACTCGTCTCCTCGCCGGCGAGGCCTGCAAATCCAAACTCCCTTTTTGGGAGGTCAGCACCATCGAAAAGTAAGACCCCTTGGTTCATCACCAGCGTGGACAGGTGGAAAGGTGGAGAGTGGTCTTAAAGTGTTGAGGAGGATGGAGTCCCGCCAATGCATTCCACTTATAGAGCATTCCACTTATGGACACATTACCAGCGCAATGGTAAGGCTGGGCTGTTATGAGCCGGCTGCGGATTTTGTAATAGGTTGTGGAGGGACGGACACATTTTTAGACACTGAGAGCTTTGGGATTCTCGCTGCGCGCTTGATTAGGGCGAAGAGGTCGACAGAGATGAGTAAACCTGGTTTAGCTATGGGTCAAAAATTGAAGGAATATTACCGGATTAATGTGGATGATGCTAATCTAGAAGCTCAATGGGGAGCTTTTGAAATATTTGGAGGACATATTTATATTGGTCTTTTGGGCTCTGCTTGATGCTAATTCTTTTGATTCTAAATGGCTGTCCGTGACAACACGGTCATCTCAAGAAAGGCTTAAACTTACATTCCAAGAGGGAAGTCTGAGGTAACTAAATCTGCTACAACCACTTTCGGCAGTGTGCTGGTTATAGTAACCTTTGAAATCCAGTTTCCAGAATTCATAGACAAGTGATCAGTAAATGATTCTTTGAACTCTAGTTCTCTGGCTGGTGTTGAATAACAAGGATCTCTTATGACCATGCATCTGTGCTGCAACATCTGAAGTAAAATAAAGCTATGCTAACAGGAAATGGTAAGCATCTGACATCCGCTTTCAGACCCATCTGTTAGCAACTTAGCATTGCTCCAGCTTGTTGTTTTTTGTGGCAGGCACTAAACAAAGTTGCTTGACGAATTCGATATTGAGTAAAATCGCTTGGCAAACTCTTTGAAGACAAAGCAAACGATCTATCTTCATACATGTGTAAGATATTAATAAAAATTTACATGTGTAAGATATTAATAAAAATAGGTCAATCAACAGCTTTCTGGACGGAAAGCCAATGGTCCGGCAGCATATATGATAGCTTCATACTTCTTGCCACGGACTTCTTTGTTTTAAATTTTAATAACTGAGGGGGGCTCCATTAAGACCATAATTGACGTTTGAGAGGATGCTGCAGCTATAAACAGGTGATGAAACAAGCTTCACGGTGCGGGAGTGTAGTGGATGATCCAGCAAGTAGCGGTCCGTCGTGAAGCCTTCTAGTTGCCCATAGAAATACCCATTTGTATCTGTGTCAAAAGTTAGGTGATATTTTACTCTGCTTTTATGATCTCGGCAAATTACACCCACTGTAGCTCCAGCTATCGACTTAGCATCTTTCAGGGACCATGATCCATAAGTCTGGCACGTTTGGCAGTATATCATGCTTCATGCCTTCCACCACGTGGGCTCATGCTGCCGGGAGGATCAATGCAAGAACCAAAAGTGACAATATCTTCATCCTATGACATCGACTGGAAGCCATTTTTTGCAGAGGGGCTCGACTAGAGATTAGGAGCTAAGAAATATGTTTAATACGATGTAATTAATTGTGTAAGCCCTTATACGTTTGAAATTGGGATATGGTATATGCGATCAGCGTCACGTTTAGTGAAAGACATGGGAGCTACTCACCATTAATACTCTACTCCTACGTGCAATCCAGCATCTACTATTGTAAGTGTAAACAAGAAGTTTCAGTATTTGAAAGTAAATGCTTCACACACACACACACACACAAAATAGCGACAATGAATCTATGGTGCAGGATGTGTTTTGGTATAAACAAATGCTTGTTCAACAAACTGAAAGCAAGTCATTTCTGCATGCTGCATTCTCTCAAGTCTCAGCTCAGTTAAAACAAAGGTAAACATATTCACTTGACTGTCATTTTTCTAGTTTTGATCTGTTGTTATAACTTCGAGTTCTGCCCACCACAGGGGTGAGACCTTAGGAGAAGCTCCATCTGGTCTTAAGCCTGTTATCTCCCGCAGCATTTCCGTGACTTCTTTCATGGAAGGTCTGGGCTTTGAGTCAGGTTGTACGCACAATTGAATCACTTTGAGTACTTCTATAAGCTCTCCAGGTGGGACAGAGCCCAGAGAAGGATCAACTATGTCATTAGGAACTTTAGTGGAGTCACCTAGGTAATCTGATGCCCAGCTGTGTATGTAGTCGCTGCTCATCAAATGTGTACCCTTACCTGTCACAGTTTCGAAAAGCAATTTGCCAATACAAGTTATATTACTTTGAACACTTGGCTGCAGCAGCTCCACTCCAGCTGATTGTATCTCACTGGGTCCTCTTTCGTTCCAAAATGTGAAGTCGGACACTTTGGCTGCGTAGTCCTCAGAAAGACTGATGGCTGATGAGCTCAGGTTTTTATGGATTGCTGGTGGCTTCAGATGGTGCATGTGCTCAAGGCAATACGATATACCCATTGAAATTCTCAGCCGCATCGCCCAGTTTAAGTGTTCAGAATCCTGAACTGTACGATTAAACTGAGTAAGCTACTATGTGAGCAAGACTCAGCTGCGCTAAGACGAAATATCTCTAGAGCTGCTGGATAAAGTGAAATAGCAGGGTTTTTAAACATTTGGGTCCTCAAAACTTACAATGCAAGTGCTCATACAAGGTCCCGTTTGGTGCATATTCGAAGACCAGCATTCTTGTAAAGGGCGCATCTTCCTCACAATAGCCTATGAGGTTGACGAAGTTCTTGTGATTTATTTTCGACAGTGCCTCAACCTGCGCCAGCAGCCATAACAGAAAGTTACTCAGATGAACTAACTCCGCATTCAGATCTTTAATCCGGTCCTGAAGTTGCATACCTTCTTGCGGAACTGAGTTTTTAAACTCTGGGACCAGTCATCGACAGTATCAGTTGCCAAGGATATCACTGCTATCTCAGATCCAGAGGATAAAGTCCCTTTATATACCTTTCCAATCGATGAAGTACCGATCACATTACTGAATTCTTCACAAGCTGACTCAAGCTCGGATCTGTTCAGCTTTGGCACACCTGCAACAAGTCAAATTGGAATCGATAGGACGCTGATGAAATTTAGGTTTTTCTATTGAATGGAAAGCATGACTAGAGAGAAAAGGGTGTACCAGTCAGAAATGCCTTCTGAAGCTGACCACTCAATCCAGCCATCCATGGTTTAACAGTGTGGCTGGATTTGGAATTCCAGTAAAACACACAGAAGCCGCAAACGCTAAGGAACACCAACCCGGCTATGACTAGACCAATAACCAGACCCTTTTTGCTTGATTTTGAGACAGATGTTGGCGTGAAGGGAGTCGGCAGTGATGGTTCATCATCTACCTTTGGTGTTTCTGCTGCTGGAGGTGGTGTTGTGGGTGGGGGTGGAGGAGTTGGAGTTCGAGATGGGGAAATAGGCCGATCAACTCCAGAGCTTCCAGTGAATGGAGGGGAGGGCGTTCCAAGTTCTTCAAGCAGTCTCCCATGAAGAATAGCACCTTCCTTTATCATCGTCTCTGCAAAATCAAACCAAATAATGAGCCCTGTTGGAGCCATTACATCACATTCTCAGCCTAGCTACACACACAGTCATATCACAAACTCCCATCTCATATCATACCTTCATTGTTTGATGCGACCGCCCAGCAGCCGAAGAATGCATCCTGGTGCAACATTAAGGAAGCTATGATGATCATCAGCAGCATCAATCCATACCCATGTCTCTGCTGACCAAGTGGTTCCATGAACCCACTCAATCCCGCAGACTTTGTTATTTATCAATTATACTACCCCTGGAAATCCAGAACCCAGATGAGATTTAACAACAACAACAAAAAAACTGAGCAAGCAGCAAGGAATTAGCTAGCAAATGAGTTGAAAGCGTGTAAGAAATGTTGTTTGAATCACGAAGAAATGGTCCATCTCAAGTTCTGGCCGCTGTGTTTACCTTATGGCTTGCTCCATTTGACTTGGACAACATTGTTGGCGCGCCAGAAACAATCTGGAAAATATAGCGATAAGGTCAATGTTTCAGGTGAAGTTCATTGCTAAATTTTGCAGTTTCTTTAAAAACAGCTTGGCGATGGTAACTTACAGAGGCAGCCATAATTATATGATTAAGCATGCGATTACCATTTGACTATATATTTCACCCAACTTTTGATTTTTAACACGTAGAAACTCTCTTGCCTAAGAAAAAAAAAACCGTTTTATTTTAATGAGTGAAGTAATTATACATAGTTTTTTTTTTCTCAGGCAATAAAAAAACAATTCATATGGAGGAGTATTTATCTGATAAATTGTTCAAACTTCTACCAGGACAATATTGGTTCTGGGAAAGTGGTCATTTTTTATTCTATAGAGAATAAGAAGAAGTCTCCTGGTGGTAATATAAAAATTAAGGTTAGGTTTTGACATTTTCCTCTTAACTTGATGGCTCATATAAATATGATTTACGTGCAGTTTAAAATTTGTAGTACAATATTTGATGATGACGACTTGGCAAACATTTGAATTGATACTTTCTACTGGAATTTTAAACTCTTGCTCATCTAAAGTACCAGCATTTTTTTCTGTTCTTCTATAACATCTTGATTTACTTTTGATAATACAATACTCCAACTTCATGATTATGTTGTCTTCCTTAATCAAATAGTTGAAGATGTCGATTACGTAAAATTGTATCACTAACTTGTCTTTACTTTGTTGTGCGACTAATTGATTTAATGATTTTTTGCCGAACTATATGACTTTGAATTCATTACAGTTTAATTTATTATGTCCTAGTGGTTGAATGATCTTTGTAAATGATTTAGGTCTAGTCTTGATATCTACGCTCAATAGACACACAAGACTCTTAATTTAAACATTGTAAGGATTTTTTTTCCTCAAACAAATTGACTAATTCAATCTGAGGCTCGTAACAAAGGTGGTAACAAAGGTGGTGCTGGAGTGGTAGAACTATTTCCTTGTAAATTCAAGATCTTGAGTTCAAGCTGCACTCATGGCAACATGAAAACATGAGCTTTAATAGTACATTATGTTGTAATCTTATACGAAATATTACCAAATGTAATCAAATATAAAAAAAATCCGAATCTCATAACAAATAGACATTGCTATACGGATGCTCCTTTGAATATTTAGCTTTTAGTGATATTTGTTGACATAGTTGCTTCTATAGTCTCCAAGGTCCAAGCATACGTACCATGTATTGTACCCAATGTAACTTGATATCAAAAAGAGAGAAAAAATCGCATTGCCAGTACCAATATTTTCTCTGTTAAAATGCAGAAGGGGTTGTAGCATAACAGTTACAAAATTTGTCAGCGTACCAAGAGGGTTCGGATTCGAATCGTCTTGGATGCATCTCCGCCATGAGTCAGGGGAATGTCTTGTCGTTGGACGACGTAGGAATAATTTTTTTTTAAAAATGTCACAAAACAACTCATTAACTCATCAAGATGCACTGTTGCTCAATCGACCATAAAATTATAAGATGCATTGCCCCTATATGTCCTTTTAACTTATGATATGGTTGTAATAATATCAAAACGTCTAGCAAATTCTTATATTGTAGTACAATTGCGGCATTTTGTATTAGAAGTCTAGTTATTGTACAGAAAAGCCTGAGCTTCCGTTTTCGTGCAATCCGTTCCGTTTCCGCAGCCTGACTGGCCAAAGTTGGAGCTTCAGATTTTGCTTTTCTACATGATATCATGAGAAGGTTAGTTTCATTGTTTTTGTGTTGGTTGTTTTGGCGTTTTCGATCCAAATTCATCGGCCAAGGATTGACGGCGACGAGTGTCGACGAGAGATATCGGCCAGGGTAGCCGGCGAGTGAAATTAATCGAGGAGTTTGGGTTTGAATTTGTTCGATTGGGCTCAGATTTGGTCGGATTCAATTTCGGGGTCGTACGCGGAGTCTGATGTTATTTTGATACGCGGAGTCGAAGCATTTTTGCGGAAACTTAGTTGAGTCCGCGTAGGTAATTCGACAGGAACCGCATGCTCCCTTGTTCTGAAATTTCAAATTTTGCGTTTTCACCCTGAAACTGTTGAATTCAGTGTTTTGGTATTTGGATTTTTGGCTGCTGATTTGTTTTGATTGACTGTTTGGCTGCTGATTTAAGGTTGCTGTTCGGCACTCTTGATTGTTTGGGTTTCGGCTGGGCGTTCGACTGCTGATTTGCTGCTGCTGTTTTTGGTGTTCGGCCGCTATTTTGATTGTGTTTTGGACTTGCCTTTGTTGGTTTGGTGAGAGGATCGTTTGCGGTTGCTGTCCTTGATTGTGTTTTGGATCGACGTCCTCTGCTCACGTTGAGATTTCCGCATCATGGCTTGCTTCGCCAGATCGGGACGGAAAGACAATGATCAACGTCTTTGTACCTATTGTCATAGGTCTGGACATCTTAGAGAAAGATGTTGGAATCTTCATGGTTTTTATGGCGGAGGTAGAAGCATTTTTAATAATGGCATTGACAAACAAGGTCAAATGGTCGATGCGGCCAGTTCAAGCAATGTCATGACAGGAATTTGTGCCTGTACTTCGTTTGCGTCTAATGATGATGCTTGGATTGTAGAAAGTGGTGCTACAAATTATTTTAGTTCGAGTATTAAGTTGCTGGAGAATGTCAGAGAATTATCTCATAACTTCAGAGTTTCTTCTCCTAATGGAGAGTCTACCTTGGCAAATATTATTGGAGATTGTGTTTTGAGCAGTTGCTTGACGTTAAAGAATGTCATTCTCGTGCCAACTGATCGGTGTCAAAATAGTCTAATATTTGGACACATAATTGCTTATGTTCTTCGCTTTTATCATATAAATTCGATCGTATTCTACACTCATAGTGTCATTTCAGGTATAAAA